>CBVK0101841907.1:0-26277 GCA_900067695.1 Picea abies
CTTTGGAGGACCTCCAAAGCAGACATCGCACAAGGGGTTTGTGATAAATCTTCCACCACAGAGTAGTTCTGGGCAACCCTTGCGTTTGGGTTACGAGAAGCCTTTTTAAATGCACCTTTTGGAATGCGTGTCATTGTTTCTCCCAACGTCTTCTCAATCTATAGAGGAAGATATGGGAGGTCAGCTTCTTTACCCTTCTGAGAAGCGCTTGGTTTACTATAATCGTGCGCTCTAGTCGATATGAAAGCATCACCCCTAACCATATATATGTTCGCAGATGAGGGGTTGTTTGAAGGCGGGCAATTTTCTTGGCTGCCCCCTTCCGTACTTGAAGAGGATTGAGTTAGATTTTGCCCATGCTGAAATGGGTTCATCAACATCGCCTGCTATTGCTGCATGACAAATTTTTGGGCCTCTGCAAGTCGAGGACATAGATGGGTCGGGTGGTCTTCAGCACACAAGTTGCATGGATAACTCGTCTTCCATTTTTCAGTGTTGTCCTCGCCAGCATTATCGTTAGGTTTTTTATCCCCCTTACCCTTCTTTCGTTGTTTTTTCTTCCCTTCAAGATGCTGGGTGGCCTTGGGGTTAGTCGATTGAACTGTGTGTACTTCTGACATTTGGGTAGGGGGAGTAGCCAAAGCAGTAGTTTGGCTGGCCGCTGTGTGTTGTATGGATAACTGCTGCAACTGCTTTGTCAATTTCTCAGCGGGCTTAGTTTGTGTTGAACCGACGACACCATCGACATGCGGTCCAACTCTCTGTCTAGTTTTATCCAGTATTGAACGTGGTGCATCTGACAAGATGTTGTATAATAAACCGGACTGAGAATAGATGAGCTCAAACTGTTGAGCCCTCATGATGGTGTCTTCTTCAGAGAAAACTCTGGATGTTGCGACGTCTTTGAAAAACTGCGGGACCAAAGACTTAAGGAACCACTCAAGCAGGAATGATGGTGGGACTGGTACTTTGATTAAATTCTTCCGGCGTCTTCATTCTCGAATGTGATCAGAGATATGGTCCGCTGTTGTCTGTTCAAAATTAGTGAGCAACTCTGTGCCAGTGTTGTATCTCACAAGTAACTAGAAATGGTTAAGGAAAGCCCTCGCCAGTTCACCAAAAGAAGAGTATCTTGAGCGATCGAGCTCAATGTACCATTTCACGGCACTCCTAATGAGAGTACGTTGAAACAATCACAACTATACAGAGTCATCCTTCAATGAGTTATATGAGCACCAAAGATGAAAGGTAGTCACATGATCTCCTGGATCTTCATTAGGATTGGCTTCGAACTTTGGAATGTCCGAAGGAAACTTTGTCGGCATATGAGGCCAACGCGGATCGTGACAAATGGGGTCATTCAACAACCTCGTCAAATATGGCAAGTTTAAAGTCTCAAGGAAAGGTAGTTTGGGTTGCTGCTGATAACCTGGGAAAAAGGGTCCTGGAGTTTGACTGGCACCAGGTTGCCAGGAAAAGTTTGGCTGCTGGCCCGAATTCTGATAGAAACCATGGCCCTCACCAGCATAAGGATTTTGCATATGCATCGACTGATTTCCCAAATAGGACATGGATTTTTGGGCATGTATTGTATTCGAAGGACTTTGGGAAGGATTACCCCATGCTGGTCCCATGGGGATAGGCATAGTAATTTGTCCGGGGTTCCATTGATTGTGGAAAGAATTACCCCAGATCGTCATTCTGAAGGAGGGAACAGATCCTTGCCCTGAATTCCAAGGTCTTGCTAGGTTTTCCCCCTGTGTAAGATTAGTACCCAAAGGAGTAGATTGTCCAAAAATGGGGTTGCCCCCAGTTGGGAAAGCGGCTGACGAGAAGGTGTTGTTGCCAATTGTTCCGTTCCAAGAAAACGGTGTCAAACATACCGGCATACTATGCGAAGGTGGTCCTTGACTCCCCGCTCCAAATAAACTATTGTGTGTAGGTTGCCCGACAGATTGCTGATGCGAACTGCCAAGTGAAGGGGACGAAGGAGGGATATGACCTCCTGCGTAAGGAAAAGCGTTAAAAGGGACAAGAGTGCCCCCCATGTGACCTTGCAAAGGAGCGCTAGAGATCCCTGCCCCAAGACCCAAAGTCTGTAAGGTGGAATAGGAAAGTACAGGACTTGTACTCGAACTAGGCATACCGTATGAGAACGGAGGGTCTGTCGCACTAGGTGTGAAAGGGGTTGTGGCCACCACCAAAGACTGGTTCAGACCACTGTGCGAAGTAATTGCGGTCAAGACCATGGTGGCTCGGACCGACGATGGTAGGTTAGGAGATGACGACTCTCCTGTGGTGACAACCATGGTGGGAATTGAAGAATTCCCGGAAGGAGTAACAACATTTGTTTCCATTGCTGTGTGCGACACTATCTAGCGCTCGTAAAATTGAATTGGTACAATGAAAGGTGCCGAGAGATCAGTGGTTAGGGTTTCAACCTAGCCAGGAGCGCTTGCTTCAAGGTCCAAAATGGTCGATTCCTCTAGGGATTGTTTGGGCACAATGGTTTGTAATCTGGTAACTTCAAAAGACCCTTGTTGGTCTAGCTTCCGCCTTAATGGTGGCGGGGGTGGCTCCAGTGTAACCAACGGTAGACCAAGAAGCCTTCGTGACCGACGGAGCTCAGGATCCTCCACTATGTGAGAAGATCCAAGACACTCAAAGGTAGTCTAAACACTCAAAAGTAACACACACTAAGAAAAAAGTCCCTAGAAGATAAGACAAGCAAATACTAAATTAATTGGAAGAACAATTACAACAGCGAACACTAGAGCAACTTACCGGTGCAAGTGCAACTCGAACATGGAAGCACCCTTTGGGTATACTCTGCAAAGCGTGGCCCGATGTCTATCCTAGGTACTGCGGTATACCCCCACAGTCACCTGTGTATGTCGCTAACAAAGATTGGCAACTAGGTTGCCAGCACGCGAATAGTCACCAGGCAGGTATAGTCGAAAGTCGGGTAGACCACAATGAGCAGGGTATTGAGCCCGAAACCTGTCAAGGGTATTGAGAGAAAATGGTTCGGAAGAAAATAGAGGACCTCGAACGGATTCAAGACCCACGAAACCCCATGGAAAATGCAAACGACAAAATCCCAAAATAAGCCCTCTATATGTGTTCTCCACTACGATTGGTCCAGCTTTGGAGGGGTTATCTCCGCTACCTTTCCGCACGTGACCTCGTGTTTATCCCCTCTGTTAGAGGGGGGTCCCGAATAAATTCCACAAAACGAGACTTAGACACTACCTATCTTAGACTCCAATGTTTGATTTTAAATGGCCTTGAGGAGTTTCGTCTCCAACCTAATCCAAGGCCCTAGTCCTGAACTAGTTTGTGAACCCTACAAACATAAAAGTCTAGTAGATTTTAAATTTAGTGTTACTTTTATGGCTTTGTCTTGTGTCAAGGGGTATGAGGGTGAAACTGATGATGTGTAAAAGATGAAAGCAAAAAATGAATAAAAAAGTTGGAAACAAAACTTTTACTGAATGCAAAATTTCAACAACTTTTCAAAAGAAAGATTTTTTAACTTTTCTAAGATTTTGGACAGCAAACTCAAAGGAATTTCACTCGACTACGAGCTACTTATGATCTAAGTGAACTGTAAAAACTTATGAAATAAAAGGCTTTCCCTAGCTAATGATGCAGAAACACACTCTTCAACCAAAGAAGAAAATAAAAAGAGATTTTTTATTTATTTAAGTGCTAGTAAAGCAAGATAGGGAAAATACCGACAAGCAAAAAACAAAGAAAAAAAATTCTGGCTTAAAGCGCAGATCGCAAAGAATCAAATTAAAAAATCACACAATAGCAATTGTAAACACAATGACTCTCACACTTGTCTAAAAACCGTAATTTTTTTTTTATAAATTTTTTCCGACAACGTTTTAAATAAGAAAAAACAAGCTAAGGGTAAAAATAATCCTAAGCTACTGATTGTTCAAACAGAGATTCAAACACCTGAGAGGAATACTTATTGTCAAAGGAGAGGATGACTGCCTCACCCTTAACAACAAGTAGCCTGTACAAGCACGCGACTGTTACTCAAACAACATGTGTGCGAATGCGTGCTGAACAAAGACAGAGGGCATGTACACGTGGGCTAACCTTGTACATGCCGCGTGTATATCTAAACTCTAAGAAAAATGAAAACATACAGACCAAACCAGGAAGAGACCTCTAGTATTGATAACCAGGATCCCTTGAAGGCTTGGATACTCTTTCTAACAGAAAAACAAATAATGCAAGGAAAAAATAATGAGGCAAAAACAATCTGAGATAGGACTGTTAGCAAACAAGACTCAGACATAATTCCAGAAAACCCCCTGAGAATATGTGATTCTGACAGGGAAGAGGAGGACTGCCTCTGAGGTTCTCTGAACTCCTACACACTACTGCTATCTCTACAGCTAGCGTTCACACGCATGCTATAAGAGGATAAGGTGCGGGTACATGCGTGCAGGCCACATGTACCTCTGTGGGTCTCAAAAAACACAGTTAAGCAAAATTCAGGGAAAGCTGGTATGGAAAACCAGACTCCCTGTTAGCTCAGACTTTACAGAATCGAAAAGAAAAGACAGGCAAGAAAAACTAGTCTTTAAACTACCCAAAAACTAAATAAAATTCCAGGAACCCTAGAGATTCTCCCCAGTATGGTCGCTAATTCTGTTGTTGGGGAAAAAACCCTACGGACTAGCAAATAGAGTTCAGACTTTGCATGCAGATATGACCAAATAGAAATTACTTTCTACCTTCATCCCTAGATTTAAATCCCCTTTTCTTAGTAAATGAATGGAAAGATCAACCTACCTCGTTACTGGCGTTTGATGTCGATCCTCCGTTGTGCTTGACTACTTGTTCGCAATGCTCCTTCCAAAGATGACCTGCATTCAAGATGAGCAACAACTATGCATGCATACTACTTATATACTCACGGGTTAGAAATCAAACATAAGCTAATCAAACTATAACAATTTCATGAATTGGGACGGGAAAAACATTCTCTTTATTATTTAAAATGAGTCAACTTACAAAAGCTGAGACCGACCACTGCTCCTTGAACTTGATCCTGGGATCCTCTTCTTCTGTCCTTCAACTGCTTTGCTTTAAATCTCCTTTGGCATTAGGAAAGGCTAAAGGGTTGGGACAATGGAATACGTAAATGGGCAGAGTTTCTTTGCTATATTATTCCTTCTTCCAAATGGTACCCCTACCCCTTCTTTTATAGGCTAGAAGGAGCTAGGTATTTGGATGAACCCTCGGCCATGCATGGTCGAGAGTTTCAGTTAACTCACCCATAGATTTTTGTTGCGTCGGAAACTTTCCTTTTTTCATGCTTTTGTCGGTCCACGTGGGCTGTTTTGGGTCAGCCAACATGTACACGCGTGCGGTAATGGGTTAGGGCGCGTGGGCCTTTACACAAGAGGATTTTCAAAGAGTTGTTCAACAATGTTTTTGGAAAAGAAAGGATATGAGTTGGCTTGATGCCAGGTAAGCATGTGTGGTGCAATTTAGGGTTATAACACCTTGCCACATCCTATACTGCTCTGACATAAAGACACAATCAAACCTTAAACTATCATAAACCATTCTATATGCAAGTACAAGATATCTATCATATCAAATAGAGTGATTGATACATGGAGAACAATTTTTCGAACATAAAGCCCAAGATTATCCCATCACTCATCTTCACTTGCACATCAATTGAACCATTTGTGATCAACCTCAATTGCACTTGTGATCAACAACCTATCCTTAATAATTCAATATATAATGTAATGTATGAAAACCAACCCATCAAATTCATCAAAACAATCCCCCAAGACCCTTAAATACTTAAAAAACACAAGGATCATCCAATGGAATTCGCCAGACATTGGATCATAATCAAATCAATTTTAGACACATTCAAAAATACAAGTATGAAATCCATGCTAATGATCATTCACTAAACAAAACTCAAAGTAGAATACTATAAATCAACATCTATCATTCCCGAATGCACCATTTCTACATTTTACAATTCCAAACTTCTCAGTAGATCACTTTCAACACTCCCTCACAAAGTGTCTTCAATTAATATATTGAAACTATATATATCATTTGTATGGTTCAATTTAGATATTGACACTTATACAATATCTGTTTGTTTCACATTATATTTTATTCTATTGCACTGTAGATTCTATTATCTATCTGTTTCTATTTTGTATCTCTATGGCTAGGTTTACATTGTTTATATTATTTGTATGTTTATGTTCTTCTTCTAGAGGTTTCTATAGTCATGGAAATAGTGAATATGACTAATCGACAAAGAGGGAAAGAAGGAAAGTGACTAGGGGTGCCAAAATACAACATATTGCATTAGATGAGAAAAACCAATGTATTGTTGGAGACAATTTCAATACAAATGTTTAAACACATATTGAGGTAGAGGTTGAAGGAGTTGCTCCACCATCAACTACTGTGCAAGGTGCAAGTTCAACCAAGAAGATCAATGCTATTAGAGGTTGGACAAAAAAGGATATGATGAAGGTAATTGGTGATGTTTAATTCAATAGATATTTTGTAAGAACAACTGTGAAAAAATATGGAATTGCACCAACACCATTGGATTATTGGATAAATGTTATCACTTATACAAAGAAGAAAGGGCCTCTTACATTGTTGATTGAAGAAGACGAGGAATAAATGGTAGTTTGGTGTAAGGATATGGTTGAAATGGGCCATGGGATGGAGTTGATATGGATAAAGTCCAATGTTTCTCACATTTGTCAGTATAGGCCGAACCCATTTAGAGATGGATTTTCTAAGAAATAATGGTGGGTAGGGTTTAAGAAAAGACTTCATGAGCTTGTATTACAAACAACAGAAGGCCTAGATAGAGATAGAGATTTGAATATATGCCCCGTGGTTGTGACCAAGTTGTCTAACACTCTCCAATGCATATGAGAAATATTCATATATTCCATAACATATACGAAAATGTGACAAGACTAGTTTAAGAGTTGGAAGGAATTGTAGCATGTAGGTAATTTCCAAGAGAGGGAGTATGAATATGCCAAAAATGTTGCCCAAGTGTAGTGAGTGGATAACTATATTTATTGTGTAAATAGAGTCTATGTATCAATCCATATGTTTTATTTGTTCAAGGGAAAGTCTCAATTGAATAACTATATTGTATATTTATGAGTCAGGAGCATGCATGATGTTGGCTCACTTACATGCACCCTTCCTAACATTGGGAGGGTTGATGACCTAGGGTTCATCCAGAGTTGACCCAAAAAACCTCAAAGCATTGGAATATAAATCTTCAGTCAAGGATTGGAGAAGGTCTCACCCAAGACGCCTTGAGAATCACAAAGACCATATGGTCTTGTGTTGGATATGAAGGGATAAAGCAGACATGGAAGCTACTTGGGCTATTATTCATTCATTCAATCATAACCCATTAACATAGTAACAACATGAATAATTAACACAACCATCCATTTAACTCAAAACATACATATTCATTAATAGAGAGAAATGAAACCTTATATTATATCCATTAATCCTCATAATACATACAAAACCAACTTTACATTACACATGAAATCACTCTCTAAGCACTATGGTTCATTCTAAAAAAAAAATCATTACAGTGTGCAATGTGCTCTATGATCATGCTCTACCCTCTAGTGAATTGACTCCATTATAACATCTGATCAGAACTTCTTCTAGACTCACACAAAACCATTGCAAAACTCCAACATACCTCATACAAAATTCAGATTGCAATATTACCAAAATTAGATAGACTTCTTACAAATCTCAAACTTGATTGTTACAAAACTCATACATAATTATTCTCTCCACATCTAGACTATTTTCTTTTCCTTCCTCTACATATTTTCTCTGTTTCTATGTGACTTTCTTTTATTCTCCACTCTCTTTTGTGATTTCTAGTTCCACATGCTTCTTTTGCCTGCATGCAGCCCATGTAACCTTCTTGGAGCATGGAAATATTAATGAACTTTCCAGCACATCCATCATCTGTCCCATGATATCTCATGCTATCTTGGTTCATTATTGAGAAATATTACTAAATATATTATTTTTATTTGGCTGGCATGTGATATCTTTTCGATCTTCTGTGCACATCACAAAAATTGACTTATGTGTGCACCTTATTCCTTCCATTGTGAAGTTGTTGATATGTGCATGCAAAACTGATGTGCATGCAAGATGATATGTGCACACACGCAACTTAAGAAAAACCTTGGAGGCCCCCAACACTATTATTTGGCTCATCCTCGAGTCAATGGCCCTGTTCATGGTGTGACTGAAGCCATGGATGGGATTGATTTCATGAGTTATTGGAGGAACTCCTGGAATTGGCTATATACTTCATCAAAATTTTTGTGTAGCCTTTGAGTGAGATGGACCACTTCATTTTCATCAACTGTTGTAACTTTTGGAGCCTAAATTTTAATGAGATCCATTTTCTCGAGCATAGGAGAGGCCATGACCTGTGCTACTAAAAGCTGCATATAACATATCTGGTCATTATCGACCGCTTCATTGTCTCTTCTAGAGGTAGTTTGTTGTTCCACTTAACCTGCAGTAATTTCTTTCATCTTACTGGTGATGGTTGTCATTGTGGCTTGTTTCTCACCTGGGGGTAAGGACCTCATTGCGCTCTTTGCTGGGAGACCTCTTTTTCTGCAGCACAGATCTACTTGTTAATGGTGCCGATCTTAGGGGGATTCTAGAGGTGATTCCAGAGCATGGAAACTATACTCAACCAACCCTAAAAAATCCTTTATTCATGCTTGGCCCTTTTGGAGTGATTCCTCAACCACACTGATATTTCATTGCAATTTTGGATCCTCTAGGATAGACCGGTTGAGCATCTCACGAAGTTCAAAATCCTTTGTTTCTAGCATTTGGAGGCACTCTGTGACTTCTTGAAGTTTTTGAGGCGGCTGTAGATCCGGATGAGCACTCCCTAAATGGTGTACCTGTGAGTATGCCTCCTTGATGGCATTGAGCTTTTCTATGTGAGTGACCAACATTGCATTGTATTTTACTTTGGTTTCCATGTGCACGACGACTTCCACAAGGAGAAGGGATCGACGATATTTCCACGCAACCTCTACTTCCTACCTTCCCTACATTTCCTGATGATGCCTCACCTGGGTATCCTTATGCATTTCTATTTCCTACTCATGTTGTTTCCGCTACTGTTCATGTGCCCGACTGAGTTTCTAGTGCCTATACCTAAGCTCAATTATAATTGTAGAAATAAAATTATGCAGGTCCTCGGTAGGAACCTGAGTGAGGTCAATTTCGGCCTTGGTTGAGTCAGTAGGGAAAATGACAAAGGGAATAACTTGCAACACTCTTTTCAGGCTCGTGCCACAAACTTCCTCGAGCTGCTATTCTTGAGGGGGAGAAATTGGAGGTGATTGGAGGGCCAATTGATGACAAAGGGAATCAAATTTCTTTGCAATGTATTTTTGGAAAGCCTTCTACATTGTTGGCTGTGTCCAAATATCCTTGACCAAATTGGAAAGGGTGGCCACCGTTTCTCCTATCTGTAACACTGGATTACCAAGCTCTAGTCATTTTCTTGTAGTCATTCATCAACGCTTCCTAGGAACTTGACAGGGGTAGATGTTCTACTGTGTGGATAGCACCTGTATCTAATCCTTGATGCAAGTGGCTTATTTTTGGGGTGAGGGTGTACATTCTTCCATTGTGATGGGGTCTAAATTGATAAGATCTAACCCCTGTGTAGTTGTGGGCCGCTTCCGCTTGTGAACCCTATCCTCATCCTCTTCTGATTCCTCCTCATTCTGCATGTGCTCCTCCAAAATCTACTGATCTTGTTATTTGGAAGTGTCGGCCTTCTATGACTTAGACCCCGAGGATTTTTCTTTTTATTAGACGACTACTATGTTTCATTTCTTCTCTGGATTTCTCTTTGTCCTTGTCTCAAGTTGTGATTTCTCATCTTAAAATGGGGGATGATATTCTTTGTGCCACTCTGTGATACCCATATGGATGTCCTCTTATGTGATGAAAAAAGGGAGTTTGGCCATGGGTTTGTCCTTGTCTATGTGAGGGTAAATCAAAACATTATGGAAATTTTGTTCAAATTAGAGATAATTTGCATACCTTTTCAGGAGACATTTGGGGATGTGGACCATTGTATTGGCTGCTACTATCAATTAAGTGAACCATTTTTGGAAGGCCTTGTTGTGCTTAGCCTCGAATGATTTTTCTTTGGTACGTTGGAGTGTCAAAAATTTGGGTGTGGTGAACAATGGTTTTTAGGAAATGAGGAACACTTCCACACTATAGCTAGCAAAAGAGAGGAATACATATTTAAACAAGAAAGTAAATGGCAAAGAAAACACATAGTACATAGAGATTTTACCCTGGAATCCCAAATGGGAAAATGAACATTCCTTGAGCATCTTTCTCTCTTTTTGTCTTATTCATTCAAAATAAAAGGTTACATGCCTAACCTTGATCTACACCTAAGACACAATGGAAATCATACCTTCTTGCTTTACACAAGAACAAACTTTTATCCAATTTGGCTTACATCTACATGACCAACAATCTCTAAAAATTAGCTAATCTATGGTTATTGATTATCCTTTTCAGCATTACAACACACCTTCTTTATAGGATTTACAATATGAAAAAACCTAAAGAAAAGTGCCCAAATATGGGTACAGATCTATGCAAATCATTGGCTACAAATTCAGTGAATCTCATGATTCTGTTACAATCGACTACCAAGTTTGATTACCAATCCACTACCAGTCGACCTTCATTCGGTATTCATTTGGTTTCCATGCAACCGCTTGTTTGCCTCTTCAACCCGTTGTTGATATATTCGACTTTGACTTTACCTGGTCGAACCACCTCGACCTTTGATGTGTTGTTGATTTATTCGGCTTTGACTGTCAGTCGATCCACCTTGACTATATTTTCACTACAAAGAATATTACAACCCAAAATTCTCCCACTTGTTTTTTTCTTTGTTGAAACCAGGATATATCTAAACTCTCATTCACAGACCAAAAGAAACAATGCCCATTTCCTCTCTGCAACAAGAGAAATTTGCAACATTCACAGACTTGGTCAAAGTCTGCTATGTTTTCCAAAGTGTCTACTTTCTCCAGCAACACCTTGTTGCTTTCCACCATGTCTCTCACGAAATGGTATTTTAAATCAATGTGCTTAGTCTTAGAATGATAAGTTGGGTTCTTTTCTAGGAATATTGCACTTTGATTGTTGTAACTTATCTTCATAGCTTTCTTCTCAAACCCAATTCCCAAACACAACCTTTGCAACCACACTACTTCTTTAATTCCATGAGTGGATTCCATGTATTCAACTTCTGTTTTTGACAAGGCTATAATCACATGTCACTTACTCATCCAACTTATTTCTGCATTGAACATCATGAACACATATACACTGGTCAACCTTCATCGATCCAGATCTCTAGCATAGTTGGTGTCGACAAAGCCATGTACAATTACTTCTTTGTCATCTCCATATTTTCCTTGATAACATATAGCATAATATTTTGTGCCACACAAATACCTAAATACTCTCTTGGAAACTGTCCAGTGCTCCTTTACAGGTTTCAACATGTATCTACTCAACACTCCCACTGCATGGGAAATGTTTGGTCGAGTGCAGGCCATTTTATACATTAGACTACCAACAACACTTGCATAGGGAAAACGTGCCATGTCCTCTATTTCCTATTGTGTCCTTGGACACTGTTCAACAATCAACCTTTCTCCCACAGTAATTGGCACCTTCACATGTTTGCAATCCTACATGTTGAAATTTTACAAAATTGTTTCAATTTACTTTTTCTGGTTCAATCAGAGATTTCTAGCTGCTTGATCTCTCTTGATATCCATTTCCTAGGATGAAGTTCATTGCACCAAGATATTTCATGTAGAACTTGGAGGATAACTACTTCTTCACCTCCTTTATTGCATTCATGTTGTTTCCGATCAACAACATGTCATTGACATACAATGCTACATATATGAAACACCCACCTTCTTCTTTGGAATATATGCAGTGATTAGCTTTGCTTCTCACAAACCCAAAACTAAGGATGCATGTGTCAAAATTTTGGTACCACATCCTTGGTGATTGCTTTAGACCATAAAGGGATATTTTCAGTGTGCACACCAAATATTTCTTTCCCTTTACTACAAATCATTCAGTCTGTTTCATGTAGATTTATTCTTCCAGGTCCCCATGTAGGAACATTGTCTTTACATCCATCTATTCTATTTCTAGATCAAATGTTGCAGCCATATACATTAGTACTTTAATGGAAGTTAATTTTGCAATAGGGGAAAAAATATCACCAAAGTTGACTCCTTCGACTTGGGAATATCCTTTCGCTACCAGTTGAGCTTTGAATTTATTGACTTGACCTACTGCGTTCATCTTCTTATTAAATACCCATTTTCTACCGACACGATTTCTTCCACTAGGTAATTCGACTAAGTCCCACATCTCATTCTTGTGCAAGGATCCCATCTCTTCGACCATGGCATCCTTCAAGAGTTTTCCCTCTATTGACTCGACTGTCATCCTGAACGAATTAGGCTCATCATCAATGGTATTTAACACAAGCATGGAATGGAAGTTAGGTGGACTATACCTTTAGACTAGTTTTATTTCTCATTCTGACCTCCTTACAATTGGGGTCGGTTATTCCACCTCTTCTTTTGATCCTGTCGACTAATTTAAATCATCTTCTTCGTTCCTCAGTTCAAACCACACCTTCTCTGGATTATTCTCTGTTTGAACCATTTCTTCAGGCTCATACTTCCTTTCGACTTCTCTGAAGACCACATCTCGACTATACACTATTTTCCTTGATGCAAGATCCCAGAGCTTATATCCTTTCATTCCTTCTTTGTATCCAATGAAAATACACTTGACTGCCTTCTTGTCCAACTTACTCCTCTTTTCCTTGGGAACATGCACAAATGCATCACAACCAAATACTTTGATATGTGAAACCAAAGGATTCTTACCAGACCATACCTCATGTGGAGTCATCTCAAATAGCACCAACGAAGGAGAAATATTCACTAGATATTTTGTAGTGTCGACTGCCTCTGCCCAAAATTCTTGTGTGAGCCCAACACCATTAAGCATGCTCCTTGCCTTATCCATCAATGTTTTGTTCATTCTCCCAACAACTCCTTTTTTCTATGGGGTATATGGTGTGGTATTTTTGCGTGCTATGCCACATTTCTTGTAGAACTGATCAAATTCCTTTCCACATAATTCACCACCATTGTCAATTCTCAACACCTTAATCTTCTTATTTGTTTGGTTTTCTACAAGAGATTTAAACTCTTTGAATTTCTCAAAAACCTATGCTTTCTTCCTTAGGAAATACATCCATGTCTTCTTGGAAAAATAATCTATGAAGGAGACATAATACAGAGATCTACCAAGTGAAGGCACTGAAACAGGGCCAAACACATCACTATGAACCAACTCTAGAATCCCCTTTTCCCTTGTCGATCCAGACGAGAACCTCACCCGACTTTGTTTTCCATATATGAAATGTTTAAAAAAGTTGACTTCTAAATTACATTCAGAAAAATATTCAACCATACCTTTGTTATGCATAGCTTGAATTCCTTTTTCTCCAATATGTCCCATCCTACTGTGCCATAGCATGGTTGGGTTTACTTTACAATGACTTGTCGAGTCCATTTGAATCAACACATCCTGAGTGAGTCAAGTCGAGTATAATTTAGGAACAACAATGTTGTTACATCCAATCGAGTCGACATTCCCTAATAAATTGTATAGGGTTCCAATCCAACCTCCTTTCATTAATACCATCACACCTCTGCCCATATTGCACACATCCTTCTAAAATAGAGTGTGCACCCCTACATCACTCATCTTGATGACATATATCATGTTTATTTCCAAACCCGAAATGTGTAGCACACCTGGAAGGGTTATCCTCCTCCCATCCTGTAGTATCAGTTGAACTCTTCCTCATTCAACAATTTTAGTTGTCGAGTCGTCTCCCAAGAAAACAACTCCTCCTTCACATCATTCATATTTGCAGAACTATTCTCTATGTGGTGTCATATGATATGATGCTACTGATTCAATCAACCAAGCATCTTGATATGACTGTGTACTGGTTGATGCGAGGTACACATCACCTCCCTTATTTGGAGTCTCCTTTTTCTCAATCGACTGCTTCTCATCGGATCCTGTACCGACTTCCATTGCCTTCGAATTGAAGTCCCTTTTGTAATGCCCAACTTTTCCACTTTTCCAACATCTTCTCGTCGATTGAACATGGGATTTATAACTACCCTTTGAATTAGAATTTCTACCATAGAATTTTCCTTTATCTCTGTCAATCGATCGACCTCTCACCACTAATTCATCTTTGGTCAATCCTTCCATGTTCTTCCTTCTCATTTCTTCTAACAATAGAGATGTGACCATGTATTATAGCACTAATGTGGTTGAATTTCTCCCTATAACCATGACTAATCTATCCTAAGAGTATGGCAAAGAACATAATAGGATAACACATTTCTCCTCCTGAGTGATTTTAATATCCACTTAAGATAATTGGATTATAATGGTATTAAACAAATTTAAATGATCAGTCATTGAAATTCCCTCGCTCGTCCTCAAAAGATACAATTTATTTCTTAGAAACAACTTATTTACCAAGGATTTCGACTGGTACAAGTTTCCCAACTTGTCCCATAATTTCTTGGTTGAATGTTCTCCTGAGACATTCAACAGTACCGAATCTTCAAGACGAAGTCAAATCGTACTCCTTGCCCTTATCTCAAGTTTCTCCCATTCTTTTCTCGACATACTTGTAAGAATGATACCTGGACAAACTACTGCCCATTGTTCTCGATCTACAAGGAGATCTTCAATTTTAAGCTTCCAAAGCTTAAAATTTTGGCCATTGAATTTTTCGATCTCTATTCTTGAGCTACTCACCATTCTTTAACACAATATTTAAAGATTTATGACTTACGACTCTTACTGAACCTAGGGTTTTTATCAGACACAACATTGTTAAAACAAGCTCTAATACCACATGTTATGAAATGAGGAACACTTCCACACTAAACCTAGCAGAAGAGAGGAAGAAATAAATAAACAAGAAATTAAATGACAAAGCAAACACACAGTACACAAAGATTTTACCTTGGAAACCCAAATAGGAAAACCAAAATTCCTTGAGAACATTTCTCTCTTGTTGTCTTATTCATTCAGAATAAAAGGTTACATGCCTAACTTTGGTCTACACCTAAGACACAATCAACATCATACCTTCTTGCTTTACAAAAGAACAAACCTGTAGCCAATTTGACTTACATCTGCATGACCAACAACCTATAAATATTGTCTATTCTACGATTATTTATTAGCCTTTTCGACATTACAACATGCCTTATTTATAGTCTTTATAGTAGTTAAAACCCTAAATAAAAGCACCCAAAAATGGTTACGGATCCTCACATATCATTGGCTAAAAATCCTGTGAATCTTGAGATTCTATTACAGTCAATTACCAAGTCAGATTACAAGTCGGCCTTCATTTGGTTTCCACATGCTCTCCTGTCGACCTCTTGTCGGTTGACCTCTTCGAACTATTTTTGATATCTTCGACTCCAACTTCACTTGGTCAAACCACCTCTACCTTCAAATTGTTTCCAATATCTCCAAATTCAAATTTACCTAGTCGAACCACCTTGACCTTCGACTTGCTGTCAATTTCTTCACTTCGACTGTCAGTTGATCCACCTCGACTATAATTTCACTACAAAGAGTATAAAAACCCAACAATGGTGCCCTATTCGCATCCTCCTCATGGGCATGGGGGGGGGGTGGGTCTTCCATAGAATCATGTCGAGTAACAAAATCACCCAGCTATAGTGAAATTCTTTTCCCAAGTTCTAGGCGTCGAGACAATCGTCCACAAACTCATTCAAGAGGTATCGATCCCACACCATTTGGATCCCTGCAACACATCTCTCAATGCCGAGCATGATGCCAATGGGAAGCTCATCCCTCTGAAAGTTTTTAAGGATCTCGCATGCATGTTGTTTCATCGTAAACTTGACCATCGGGTTATTGATCACAAGAATCACAACCCCATGATTCCCTCTGCGCATCCCAAATATGTTGTAGACTTCCTCTTGGGCCACATATTTTTCCTTGATGACAGTGGCTGGGTCATTGAATGATATCAAGAGGCATGAGACCCAGTGCATGGTATTTTGGTCCACTGGATATGGCTGGTCAAAACATAGAAATCCGCCATGAAACCTATTCAGTAGGAAGCATACGTAGGCATGAACTATCGATGCTTGACAAAAATGTGGGTAGTTTATGAAAGTCAGGGCACCATAATTCCAAAGGGGCCTTTCCCATTTCTGAATAACTATCTTTTCTGTTGGATCGACTCGCTTTACTATATATGCATATTGATCAAACTACAGTTATGGAAACTGGCTCGGGTCGCAAATATTGTGATCATTACACTGCAACTGATCCAAATTATTTTGAGAATGAAATGAAGGAGGAGATATACAAATGAAAAACTCATAAATATTGCAAGAATCATAGAGATACAAATTTTCTATTAATGAGAAACATGTACAGAAACTGTAAAAATACAGAGTGAATGAACTCGCTAGAATGGCGGAAACTTATCTCTGAGAAGATATGTGATGGCTACACTCATTCGAAATAAGATGATGATTACAATGAGGCTCCAAAGGCATTTTTAACATAAAGAAAATCCAAAACCCTAACCTTGGAATCTGAAATGCCAAAAGGTTTGTGGGCCCCGATGGGGGTAGTTGATACGTCAACATCTTGAGGGTGTAACGTTTTCATACAATATCCATTTGGGGTGCATGATAACTCATTGGAAAGGTCTAGCCAAGAAGAAGAAATTTCGACTGGGCCTAGGAAAGACCCTTAGGCTATCACTTGGCCCCCAAACCTCAAAAAAACGTCATTTAGTGCCTCAAAACGACCTCAGAAGTTTGGGACCCGAAAAATTGTTGAATAACTGCCAAGGTGGAAAACTATATTTTGAGCCAATGGAATAGGTGGGTGGCCACCAATATCCACCTGGGGCATTCTTCCCCCCTTAGGAAGAAATGATCTCGATTGCATCAAGTTCTCGAGGAATCTTTTGTTGAGTTTGAACCTTGGCAAGTTGCTTGCCTTGCTGAAGAAGCTGTGTTGCTTAGCTTGTTGAAGGATGTCATGAACTTGTTGATGGAGGGGTTGGATCCATTCAACCAATCTAGCTACATAATTTTCTTGAATGTGTGAGGACTCTGTCAGTGAAGATACAACATGACGAGTATGAAGGGCTCTGTTAAGGCTTTGCTTGACTGGGCAGTGTGGAGGCACCCTCATAGGTGAAGTAAGAATATCTTTTTGCAGTTCTACGATCTTTTCAATTTGCTTCTGCTAGATAGAAAAGTCTTGGGCTGAGGCTGTAGTGGTTGAAGTGTCCTTCTAATTGCCTTCTGATCGGATCACAGAGAAGCTAAAATTTTTCGTATGAGAGACTACTTTGTGGCACTGCTTTGGCGGGACAATAGTCAGAACTACCTCTGGAACCCTGTAGAGCTGACCCCCAGAGTAACAATGACACTACAGGGTCAAGACTCATAAACAACATGACGCTTCCACATATATGGCTGGCCTAAAAGAAAATCACAAACTTCCAATGGTGCAACATCACACAATACCTCATCAACAATGAAATGCAGTTTGGTCCCCTTCACCCACATTTGTGAATGGAAGAGGCACTCCCCCTCCTCAGGATCCTCTGGTTCTTCTGGTTGGATTGTTGTGGTCGTGATGGTAGAAGTGGGTTTTGCATCAATGATCTGTCTCCTTTTATTTTTTTTTGAATCAAGGTTTGAGTTGGGGCTCAACTATGTTTCTTTAAGCTCAACCACCAATGACTGTTTCGAGCACTTTACAATGTCCTTCGTCATATTACCATTACCCTTCTTTTCCTATGGCTTGGAATGGTTGCATTGAGTTTGGATGTTCTATGAGTTAGGGTTTCCTTTACCATACTTTGGTTGTTGTGGATTTGCATACACGAACTCCCGCTTTCTCTGTTGCTTAAATTTATGTTCTATTTTGACAACGTATCGATAAGTGACTTCTAGTGATGAGATGTCCATAAAATCCGTTTTGGTTTTTATGTACCTGTGTAGAGCCCTGCAGTATTTTAGAACCAGATTCCACTTAGAGTGTTAGATACCCAACTTAGTGCACAAGATATATAATGTATTTGTGAACTCCGACACTATTTGTCCCCTCTCTTGACACAGTGTGGTCCATCTCTTATATTAGTCATCATAGTTTACAATAGTGTAATATTGTTCCTTGATGGCATCCATAAGAAAATCCCAAGTGGGTTCGACCTCAAACATTCCAGACTCCTTTGTGGAATTTTCCTCACAGTAAGTACTTTCCCACCAATATTTGACATGGGGGACAACCTTAAGGAGCGCAAAGGTGATATTTTCTCTATCGAAAAAATTATGGATAGAGAAATAACCTTCTAGCAGATTTAACCACTTTTCCAAAGTATCCCCATCTATGTAACCTTCAAACATGGGAATATCAAAAGTACTTATACCTTGAAAGGGTTTGTGCTTCCAAAATGGATGCTTGACGAAGATGCGTCTGCTGTTGTTGGCAGTCGTCAAAAGATTTGGGAAAAAATCTCCATCATTTCATCCTTCTATCGTGTGAGGGATTCCTCGACCAAAAACTGAATAGAATATCCTGCTCCCTCGTCTCTATTTTCTTCCACCATGGGAGGCTGATTGGGCTGGAGATAATGGTTTTCCTCACGAGAAACTAGCTCGAGACCCAACCCTCTATACCCTAACCTCATCGGGGACATGCACTAAGAAACGACAAGGAGAAAACTTCTCTGATACCACTGGTCAAGATTATTTTGAGAAGGAAATGAAGGCAGATATATAGAAATGAAATACAAATAAATATTTCAAGAAACAAAGAGATACAGTAACACATAATTTCTATTAATGAGAGAAATGTACTGAAACTGTTAAAATACAGAGTGAATGAACTCACAAGAATGGTGGTAGCTTATCTCAGAGAAGAGATGTGACATATACACTCATTTGAAAGAAGAATTTGTTTACAATGAGGCTCCAAAGGCCTTTTTAACATAAAGAAAATCCAAAACTCTAACCCCAGTAGATGAAAGTCCAAAAGGTTTACGGGCCTCGATGGGGGTAGTTGATACGCCAACTTCTTGAGGGCGTAAATTTTGCATACGATCTCAGTTTGGGATGCATGATATCTCATTGGAAAGGTCTATTCGAGAAAAAATATTCTGATTGGATCCAAGACAAATCATTTGTCTAATTCTTGGGCCTCCAAATGTTAAAAAAATGTCGTTTAGGGCCTCAAAATGACCCTAGAAGTTTGGGACCCAAAAAACTATAGAAATTTGTCAAGGTGGAAAACTGTATTTCAAGCTAGTGGAATAGGTGGGTGGCCACTGCTATCCACCTGGATCAGAAGCACTAGAAATTTTCCCAACTTTAGGTCCTTAAAAAGTACACCTTTCGGTATTACTGGTTCTCACACTGACCGTTATTTCATCTCCTTGGACTTCTATCTTGCATGTGGTTTGTTGGGGGAAGCCATTATGTTCTACAATGGCCGTGCACTTATGGGATGGACTGTTTATCTTGAAATAACTCCTGGAATGAGCATCACTTTGAAATTCCTTGGTTGGTAGCTAGCATATTCTCTCGTTGACTATACTCCTATTCTCCTTTTGGCTTGGGAGAAAATGGAACCCACAAAGAATGAGTATGGGAAGTTAAATAAACATTGGATGAGAGGTTATCGAGATGTCACTTAGTCATAAAAGCCATGAATCCCTGATGTGTCCCAATATAAATGTCCTACGTCGTTGAGTTTCCTTACTACCCTGGTTTTTATTCACTACGAGGCACTCACTGTCATCCGACTGGTAACAAACCCATTCCTTTCTGTCAGTGTAATCTCTCTAATACGAACCCCATTTGTAATTTTCCCCATAGGCTTGTGAGTCATTGGGAACAAGTGTAAATGTAATGAACATATAGGTTAGTGAGTTGTTTTAATTTTGCGCTCACCTGGGTAGTGCACAAGATTTTTAACAAAAGAAAAAGGTGCACACATTCCAAAGTGTTGCGTGTACCCGAGCTAGTGCGTATGGATTGCACATCTAAGAAGGGTTCACATATTTCATAGTGTTGAACACACTCAAGAAAGTGCATGGGAATGAATGCAATGTATGTATATGTCTGTATATGCTTTGAGGCCAGAGAGCTTGTGTGACTATTGGGGTTGGTAAGCCGAGATGAAAATAGGCCAGTGCACCTATCCTTGTAAATCTTACCACACTCAAGTTGTACCATATATTGGCACTAGAAGTAATTTTTCCAAGATGAAGTTTGAGCCTCAGCTCAGGGGTGACCTGTTGTTGAAAGATTATGAGAAAAAAAGTCTATGGCTGTGAGGAACATATGAGTCATGCACAAAGTTGGTGATTTTTCTGAAAGATAAATCTTATTATGTACTTGTGTATTTACTGTGTGTTCATTACTTGTACTGGTTATGGTCTATCTCTTGTATGATAATGCATGTGAATAACGGTTGTTATTCTGTTTAATGTTGTTTATTCATGTAAGTGCAATGTGGTTATTCAGTTTAGTAGTTGTACATGCTGTGTACGTTAGTTGATAAGTAATTTATGTTTAGATAATCTGGGTAAATGGTCAAGAACTTCCTGAGTGAGGCTAGGAGTATCGAGTGCGAAAAGTGGTCCATGTGCACAATTGAATGGATTTGTTTTGTGCATAGGAAAGTAGTCTGCGCATGCAGGGAAAGCATGACTGACAAGGGGAGTCAATATGGTTATGCGTATGGTGGTATTCAGGTGATCCATATTAGTATCTGCACAGTAGTGTTCACATGTTCAGAGTGGGTTATACACACAATAATGTTGGCGTGATCAACATGCTAGTGAGTACAATTTTATTTTATGTATTTACGCTCTTTTAATCTATTTAATCATGAAGGAGTGTGGTGCGACGTGAACGAGTTTGGGTTGCGCACATTTCCTCAAGTGTTTTTGCGTAGTTCGAATGTTAATTGTGCACTAATTTTCTTGAGGTAACGTTGCTCAGTAGTAAGCTGAGGACATTAATTGAGGTATCAGACTTGAAGTTGGGAGATTTTGTGTGATGGGTCCCATCCTGGGTGGTTGGGGACGTTACATTCTGGTATCAGATCAATTAGTTCAACACTAGACTTGTATGGGCCAAAGATTAGCATGAAATAGACGTGTGCATTAAGTATTGGTGTTGCGTAGTGCATAGTTTATTTTGAGCAGAAAACCACTGGTGCGTAGTGTAGATATGTGATGCACAGGTGTGTGCACTAGTGTTTGGATATTAAAAATCATCCAAGAAATACGAATAAAGGATTCTGTCAAAATGGTGCAAAGTTTTCATGTAGTTGTTTCATGAAATCATCTAACAAATCTTAATTGCCTACACATTTTGTAGAATTAGTAGCGATCAGAGTAGGACATAATAAGCGTAGAAGGTCAAAAGGTATGAAAGATGCACATAGGACTTATAGTCCCAATGATGACGAATTTAGGGATTTGTATGTCGGGCTGGGTGCTAATGGTATAGAATTCAAGGAGGAGTGTGTAAACCTTGTAGAAACCATAAAGGGATTGAAAAAATACATCCAAAGCTATAAAGCTGATAACGAAAGGCTTATGAAAGCCAAGGAGCTACAAGATGACTTCAATGTCAATTTGATGCAAAGATTAGACATAAGAGAAAAGAAAATGGATAAGGAGATATATTCAAGTAGATCAAGAAGTCACAAGTTTCATGATGAGAAAATAAGAGAAGAAAGAAGTGATGGTAAGCATTGATTTCACTCACCAAAGCATTCTTTCAGGAAAGTGTGCAGTAGCTCAAGTCCATCTCCTATTAGAAAGCATAAGAGAAGGACTAGGGTGGATAAGCTACAAGGAGAATTGAATAGGATTAAGCCTCCTACCTTTGATGGTGAGAAACAAAAGGGTGAGGATGCATAGACACTGTTGTTGGGTATGAGGAAGTACTTCCATCTACATAATTATTCTGCGTAGGCAGAAGGGATAGTTTCTATTTATCAACTTAAGGGGAAAGCATCAATGTGGTGGGATCAATATGTACAAGTGAAACACATTGATGAGAAGAAGGTTACTTGGAGGGAATTCAAGCAATATTTTGAAAATAAATATTTAACCAAGTTCTACTATGATAGGAAAATGAAGGAGTTCTTTGAACTCAAGCTTGGAAGTATGACAATAGACAAGTATGAAAGAAGATTCTTAGAATTGTTGAAATATGTCACATTCATCAAGGATGAGAAAGTTAAAATTAAGAGGTACCTGAGTGGAATTCCCTCATTTATCAGTGACAAGATACAATATGATGAACCCAAGACATTGGAGGAGATTATTAGGCGTGATGAATGTATTTATGATCAGAAAAAGGGAAGATTGATTTTCCAAAAGGCTTGGGAAGACAAGATGAAAAGCAAGGTGGAATAGAGGAAGAAGAGGACTAAGGAACCATTTTTCAGAAATACTGTGCAAGTATAACTAGTTTCCAAGGAGCCTAGAATGATTGAGGCAATAGAAACCAGGCTAAGACAACAACCAATTAAGTGTTGGGGTTGCGAAGAAAATATTATGTTTATATATTTCCCTCAAAGAGGTGCAAAAGTGAGGACTACACACAATGTACAACAAGATGCGACAATTGAAGAAATGGGTAGAAGTGTACCTAGAATTTACGCAGCCCTGGAAAACAAGCAAGCCGAGTTTCAATCGAACATGATCAAGGTGAAAAGCAAGGTTAATGACCAACCCATTGCTATTTTAATTGACTCAGGAGATAGTCATAGTTATATAGATCCTAAAATGGTGCAATGATTCCAATTGCCGAGAAGCAAACTTGGAAAACCTTGGTTGGTGTAGTTAGCTACAGGGGAAAAAAGAAAAATTGATGAGATGGTTAAGACATGTCCAATGGAGATGAATGGACTATGAATGAAATATTATTTCAATATCATACCTTTGGGCTCGTATGATTGCCTCATTGGCATGGATTGGTTGGACCAACATCATGTTGTTCTAGACTCTTATAATAAGGCATTTACTTTCCTGGATGGACAAGGAAATTTGAGAAAAGTTCAAGGCATTCCAAGATCTGTGACTGTCAGAGAAATTTCAGCCTTGAAATTGAAGAAAAGATACAAGAAAGGATGTCAAGTATTTGTAGTGGATATGGAGGAGGAAACCATGGATAAGCTTCCGAGTGTTGAAGACTACGCAGTACTAAAAGAATTCAAGGATGTCTTTAAAGAGATATCGGGGTTTCCACCTAAAAGAGATATTGACTTCTCTATAAGTTTGATGTTGGGAGAAACTCTTGTATTCAATAATCCTTATAGGATGAGTACACTGGAATTGAAGGAGTTGCAGATGCAACTTGAAGAGCTTCTGAAGAAGGGGTATATACACCCAAGTGTGTTGCTTTGTGGTGCACTAGTTTTGTTCGTGAAGAAGAAGGATGGTACGCTGAGACTTTGTATTGATTTCAAGTAGTTGAACAAGGTAATAATGAAGAACAAGTATCATTTTCCAAGGATAGATGATCTGCTTGAACAACTAAGGGGTGCAAGGATATTTTCCAATATTGACCTCAGATATGGATATCACCAAGTGAGAATAAAAGACGAAGAAATCAACAAGACTTTCTTTGGAACAAGGTATGGTCATTACAAGTTTACAATGCTGCCATTTTGGTTGTCAAATTCATCAGCTGTCTTCATGTGTTTAATGAATGGAGTTTTCTAAAGTTATTTAGATAAGTTTGTCATTGTATTTTTGGATGACATACTTATTTAATTAAAACCTGAAGAAGAGCACGAACAACACTTGTGGATGGTGTTGCAGGTATTGAGGGAGCATCATCTTTATGCAAAGTTGAGCAAGTATTCATTTTACCAGAGGAAGATTCATTACTTGGGTCATATAATTTCATAGGAAGGAATAGTTGTGGAACCAATAAAGATAAAATCCATTGAGGAACGACTAACACCAAGAAATGTCGCATAAGTGAGATCCTTTATAGGACTAGCAGGGTACTACAAAAGGTTTATTGAAGGATTCTCAAAGATTGAACATCCAATCACATCCCTGCAGAAGAAAGGTATGTGATTTGAGTGGACCCCGTATTGTGAAAGACATTTTAAGCACTTGAAGAGTTTGTTGACAAGTGCACCAATTTTGAGAATTGTTGATCCAGATGCAAACTTTGTGGTGTGCATGGATCCATGCAAGGAAGGACTCAGTGGAGTCCTGAGTCAGAATGGATAGGTGGTATTCTATGAGTCAAGGAAGTTTGAAGAACATGAAAGGATCTATGTTACTCATGACTTAGAATTGGAAGCTATAATGCATGATTGAAGATGTGGTGGAATTATCTCATGGGTAAAATATTTGAGCTTAGAACAGACCATTGTGGTATGAAATATTTGTTTGGACAATAAAGTTTAAATTCCATACAAAACAGGTGGCTAGAGTTCCTCAGTGAGTATGGCTTCGACATAAATCATATTAGAGGAAAAGAGAACAAGGTGGATGATGCACTCAATAGAAGGGTGCATGAGATGCATGCTTTATCCATTAGCATGTACAAGATAAATTTGTGTGACAAAATTTCAGAAGTTTCCAAATCAGATCTGTGCTATGTGGACATAAAGACAAACTTACAACAGGGTATGTCGCAGCAGAAAGTTGAAGGTTATGAGTTGAGAGAGGATGGGATCCTCATCTATAGGTGCCGAGTCTATGTGCCAAATGATCAGGCATTGAAAATCCCGATATTTTCAAAGTTGCATAAGGTTCCTTATGCTGGACTTCCAGGTTACCAGAAGACAATTGTCGTAGTTAAGAAGAAATACTATTGGCCAGGTATGAAAAAGAAAGTTGCTGTTTTTATTTCTACATGTCTTGAATGTCAGAAGGTCAAGGTTGAGCATAGACATCCAGTTAGTTTGCTACAACCTTTTCCCATTCCTGAGTGGAAGTGGGAAGTTATAATGATGATTTTTATAACTAAGTTACCTAGGACTACCAATTAACATGATTCTATTATGGTGGTGGTGGACATGCTTACTAAAACTTCCCATTTTATTCTAGTGAAGTCAACTCAAAAGGCAACCAACATTGTTGAGATATACATGCGAGAAATTGCTAAATTGCACGGTATGCCTAAGGAAATTGTGTCTGATAGAGATCCAAAGCTCACTTCAAAATTTTGGAAGGGATTATTCAAAGGAATTGTGATAAGTCTAAACTTTAACACAACACATCACCCTGAGAAAGATGGAGAAACATAGAGGGTAAATCAGGTAATAGAAAATATGCTAAGAATGGATGTGATGGATAAGCCATCAAAATGGGAGGACTACTTGCATTTGGTAGAGTTTGATTACAACAGTGGATATCAATCATATTTAAAGATGAGTCCATTTGAGACACTATATTTTAGTAGGTGCAACACACATGTTAATTGGGATAACATAGCTAACTGCGTAGTGGTTGGGACAAATCTGCTACGGGAAATGGAAGAGTAGATGATAAAAATAAAGAAAAATTAAAAAGCTTCCCAAGACAAATAGAAAAGCTGCGTAGATAAAGGCTAAAATTTTAGAGAATTTAAAGTGGGAGACCATGTGTTCCTAAAAGTAAAAGCAAGACAAAGTTGCATGAAGTTGGGGAATTAATCTAAGTCAACAACACACTATTATGGTCCATTTGAAATCCTAGAGAGGATTGGTCATGTTGCTTATATGCTTACATTGCCTGCATCCTTGTGTATTCATAATGTTTCCATGTGTCATTTCTTAAACGGTATGTAACTGATGCTAATCATGTCATTGATTGGAATTTGATTTAGGTGGTGTTAGCACTCTGTAATTTGCCCAAGGCTGAAAGGCAAACACAGAGGCAACATCGGAACCGCTTCGAGTCTTGGATCTATCCCTCCAAGACTCAGAGAGGGATCT
>CBVK0101841909.1:0-19319 GCA_900067695.1 Picea abies
TGTTATTTTATTTATGTCAGATTTTGTCCATTAGTTGTAATTATACCTCCTAGTCTCCTATATATACAAAGGAGACATTTTCATTTTGAATCATCTTGTAATTGAACATTTATGTGGGTATAAGGAGGTTTCCCCCTCGAAGAGTCTTATTATATGAATTTATCTCTTTTTCAAGGCGTTGAGTACTTATTCTGAGGTTTTTATATGCTATATTGATATTTGGTTCCTAACATATGGTATCAGAGCTCAAGGTCCTGGGGTTTCATTGCTACATCTGAGACACCTTGGAATTTTTGCTATAACTTGTTTTCTACAATGATTAAGAAGGAACAGCTTGGAGGACATTTAGTAGACAAATCAAGGTACGTTGGGTTAAAATTTGAGCTCCTGATTCCTTATACTTTTGGAGATACAACCTTTCTAAGATAGGGTTCTGGAATTGTTGAAATTACTAAGACAACTGAGAGGTGGGTTGAATCATTTTTTATTCTCCTTAAACAATTTTAAGTCTATTAAAACATTATTAATCTTTCTTCAAGTGATCATCAATATTATACAACATATGGACAACAAAAATAATGAGCATCAGTCACACATAAGATATACACAGAGACAGATTTTCACGAGGAAACCCATAAAGGGAGAAAACCTCTTCTTCTTCGAAATGATAGGCAGTCTTTTAAGTTCTATACATCATCTTTAATTGAGCACCAACTCAATGTGAGGCTGCTACCTCTGTTTTACAAGCTGCAACTTTTTTGAGAGAACCAACTCTCTGGTTTCTCTAGCACCCACTAGAAGGAAGCACCAACTCCCTAGTTTCTCTAGCACCCACTAGAAGGAAGCACCAACTCCCTATATGTTCCAGCACCAACTGGATGGAAGCACCAACTTCCAGTTACACAGGCTCCAACTTGTATAACAGAAAACACATGTTCTCCCTTGCACCACCCTGCCACCCTGGTTTCTCTGGCTGCAACTAGATGGAAGCTACAACTTCTTGTGTTCAAGCTCCCACTTGAACCTCTGAGGAAAACAATCCTCCCAAGCACATCCCAACCTCCCTAGAACATAAATGAACATATAAACATTCAACTACACAGATACATCAATTCTTACCAATCTTTCTTTGTTCTGTACATCTGATCATCTTGTAACTGTTCTGCAATTCATTTCTTCCTATGTCTGTTCAGCAGGTCTGCTCTGCATCAACTTGTTCTATCATTCTGCTCTTCTTCAACTTGTTCTGTTATTCTCCTCTGCGTTTCATCTCACACTACACATATACTCAATCTCATCCTGCGCATCCTCTCATTTTCCTTTTCTTACAGTTTCATTCTTTTCTCATACAGAACAACCAACCTCACGCTGTCTGTCTCATTTTCTTTTATACACCCTCACGGCGGTTCAACTTCCCATCTCCTTAATAAAAAGGAAGACAACTATCTCAGCAACTGAAATGCCAACTAATCGGCAATCATGAGTCAATTTCGCTAACAAATTCCAAACTAAGGAGTTAACTGTGAGAGAGAACAGTAACCCTCCGATCAACACTTGATCTGACGGTTCAGATCATTCCGCAATTTCGCATATCGCGATTTTGACACTCCTGATGTTCAATGTTCTTGTCACTTACAAATATCGATCTACGAAATTTCGATATAGAACTTTTCTGCACTAGCTCCTTCCGCAATATGACTATGGTCATAACCAAGCACCTATGCAAAAGAAAACGCTTTCGCGACTTCTCATTTCATGAATTTCAACACTATGTTTCGTTGACCCCAAGTCAGCGAAATTTCGATCACTTGCCACATGTCCTATGATTCGATGGTCCAGATGTGATCTTGATTCAATGGATACGATTGAATCGCAATTTCGCGATTTCGACATTCTTGTTGCATTGGGTTCTTTGCCTCTCTATGTCGCGATTCGCGAAACTCCGATATGGAGTTTGATCAATGGTCCAGATCTGATCTCTATTCAACGGCTGCGATTAAATCGCGATTTATCATATCGCGATATCGAGATTCTTGATGTTAATAAACTTTGACATCTCCAACTCTCGATCCCAGAAACTACGACATGGAGTTAGATCAACGGTCCAGATCTGATCTTGATTCAACAGCTGCGATTGAATCGCAATTTTGCATATCGCAAAATCGAAATTCTTGTTGCATTGTTTCTTTGACATCTCCAACACGTGATCCTTGAAACTCCGACATGGAGTTAGATCAACGGTCCAGATCTGAGCTTGATTCAACAGCTGCGATTGAATCGCAATTTCGCATATTGCGAAATCGAAATTCTTGTTGCATTGTTTCTTTGACATCTCTAACACGCGATCCTCGAAACCCCAACATGGACTAGAATCAACAGTCCAGATTCAACCTTGATCTGATGGCTTAGATTAAGTCATGATTTCACATATTGTGATTACGCCCGCTTCTCCTTGTACCTTAAAGGATGTGCGGGTTCTTCTTGATCCAACGATGGTCGGATCCTGTGCTTGGATTTAATGCATGAGATCTGTCCTCCTCTTCAACGATCTCTTCTTGTCTACATTCAGATCTGACGACCCTCGTTCTTTCAGGAATTTTGAATGGATCCAATGATCAACCTGAACTTATATTTTGTTTGCCTGGTTGCGTTGCCTTTGATCATTCGATCTTCCTGAACTTATCTTCTGTTTGCCTGTCTGTTACAAACTTCCTATACTCATGCCATCAACCCTCTGTACATTCTTCCTGTACTTATGTTATTTTCCATCAATGACAAGCATTTGATGTCTGTTAAATATTTTCCATTCGCTGTCTATTAAATATTTTCCAACACTCATGCCATACAACGACAGGATAAGATGGCCTTTAGAGAAAACTAGCATTCATATGAGGAGCATTCTAAACAACCAAGGGGTCGTCGTTGGCTCGTTCAGACCTGAGCATATCCAAGTAATGTATAAATTTCCCCCTACTTCTAAATACATTTATAATTCCAAATTCGTAGCGGAATTTTAAAGAAAGGAGTGTACAGAATTTGATCAAACATATACCGCTATAATCAAAGAATGGTGGGGAATTCCAATGATATTTAGAGCTGATACTCATGAAAATTATGCCACAACTCTATTAAATTAATATATGGTTTCTATAGCTTTGATTCTATGTAGATTTTTCGAGAAGAAAAACCCTACCCATTTCCCTGTAGAATGGGTGCCACTTATACGTGAAGTAGCCGAGGATTACAGTTTCAATTGGGGTAAAATTTTGTCACATAATCTAACTAAGGAGATTGCAGAGTACCAAATGGAGAAATTGAAAGACTGACTTGCATCTTTTTACATGTCTGCATATATTATGGATTTTATCTATTACATGACTCCGTTCCCCTTGATGAATTGGAGCTGGAACCCAGCCTGCACGGAGCCCATTCATGTTTATCATTCTAAACTATGGGAGGAGAATGTTAAAGATTTATTTTACAAAATTTGTCACTACGTGGTGATACCTTTGCACCAAATTTTGTATGGTTATGCACCCCCTCATATTTCAGAGTCAATCATGGGAAACCTCAAGGCAATTGCAGATTGGTTTATAGAAGAGGGTTTTCCTATGTCAGGGTTTTTGGGTGCTCGATTCCTCCTCACACACTTCCAAAATTCCTTCCTCATAGACTGGTGTGCAGGGAGGTGGCCTACCAAATAATAATAGGTGGCATCGACATAGAATTGAAAGCATGTCAGAAGAAGTTCTGGCCACTTTTTCCTATACATATTGGGAAGTGTTCACTGCTTAACTTTGGTCATTCCAAGGTTGAAGTTGCAACACTGGAAGACATTAAATTGGTAGATATTGAACTTAGAAAACATGACCCTTATCAAATTGTAGGAAATCATCTTACTCATTGCAATATGAAGATGTATGAACATGAAGATTCTCCCTGCGACGACATGTTCAAGGGATCCAGAACCTATGTGGAAATATTAGATAGAGTTTAGGAATTATCACTCGACCTACAGACTAGCTTTCCAACTTTCCAGAATCATAGGAGAAGTGGTTTGCCGAAGATTCTACAGGGAGAATAAACTACCACTCCTCTAGTTCAAGGAAGTATTCCCCTAGGTTTCAGATCAGAGGCTCACGATAAAAGGACTGCAAAAGAAAATTCAGAGAAGACTGAAGCGTCATCACAAAAAGAAGAAGCTTCACAATCAAAGAATCTAGTGTCTGAAATGAGTTCCAAATCCGAGACTCCTTCAAAGTTGAGTCAAATGATTCTTCCTTTATCATCAACTATTCCTACTGATGTCTCTAAAAAAATAGGAGAAAATAAATCTACAGAGTTGGGTAGCCCTATTTCATCATTGACTCCTTTACAATCAACTTTTTGGACTCCTCATATGGAAGTCATATATGCAAGTGACCTTACTCCTATCTCTAGAGAAGAGATACCTCCCTCTGACTACTTTTTTAGTAAGAAGAGGAAGACAGTACTAAAATAGGAAATGCATCTGAGAGAAGTCACAATGGTGAAGAAACATAGAGTGATCATAGATGGGAAAAACCAAGAAGAGGAATACTTCGCCACAGAAGTAGCAGGCTCTATGGGATATTTGGAAACTGCCAATTTATTCTCAGTTGAATCTCTGAAAACAAGGTTGAAGCAGAAAAATCAAATGAAAACTCAGTTGCAAGACCAAATAAGGCACACAGAAAATAATATTCGAGAGGAGGTAAATCAAAGAGTTGAAAATGCCAGGACTGCTGACAAGCAGGAAATGAAATTGTTGAAGTTTAGTTTATATGAAGAAAACAAGAAGATGCAAATAAGTCAGGTACAGGTTATTCGGCAAGAGTAATTAGTGAGAAAGCTACAGGCTGAGTTGAAATCCATTGAAGGACAAGTTGTGAATATAACAACATTTCAAACCCAAGCACTAGAAGTGCATGAGAAACTACAGGCGGAACAAAAAAACATGCTTTCTAAAATAGAGATCGTTCAAAACTACTTCCTGGAAGTAAGCCACTCACTGGATAGTATGGTTTTAAAGGAAAAAGAGTCCACAACAACTCACACTGTTTTTCAAAAGGCAGTAGCATTTTCAGCTAGAGAGGATGTACCAACAATCCCAAAGCTGACTGTAGAAGAACAGATCAGGGGAGACATCATGTTAAAAACATGGGAGACCAATATTGTCAAAAGAAGGAAAATGGAAAGAGAAGTTAGGAAAGAATGTGAAGAAGTGTTTGATCATCTAGATACAAAAATACTAGGCATTGGCAAAGGTGATTGTCCTGGGCTATTAGGACAGATCAATGTTGTAAGGAATCAATTGCATATCAAGGAGAGTTGGAATGAAGCATAGCTTGAGATTTCACAATTGAAGTAGCTTGAAACCACCCAAATGGATAGGTGGCTAATAAAGCCAAATCTACGATTGCGGTTGACAAAGTTTGACAAGGGAAAGATCGAAGACAGGCTGCCTAAAATTCAGAGGAAGTTATGTGTGTTTGAATCAAAGGACACGTTAGAACCTTCCATAATTTTGGTGCAGTTTTTAGACAGGTGCGTCGAGTGTTTGGGACCAAGCGAAGGAAGCGTTTCAAAGAAATGATGAAGTAACACATGTGTGCTCATTTCTGTCCAACTGGTAGAAAAGTAAAATTAACCGAGCAAAATGGTTCGAATTTTGTATTCTGTAACTGTTAGCACCTAGGAGATTAGGAGAATACCCACCGTCTAGGGTTGATGATTCTCTTTGTATAAATACAATTTTGAAAGAGACATCAAAGGGGGGGGGATTTTTCTTTGGACGATTTGTATCAAAGAATTTTTTTCAATTTGCCAGAATTAATACAAATGCAAGTTGAAGACTTCAAATCCCTTCAAATTTGAGTTATGTGTCCCTCTAATTATTTCATATTTCATATCATTTCTGATATATATTTGATGAATGCTTAGCTGTAATTTAGTACAACATCTACTGTGGTGATTGATTATTTTAGTCATCTAATTTGTTTACAGTTTTTCCTCTGTATCGGCTATCAGCAGGTACAAGACCTGTGAATTACTTAGATTTCTATATCTTATGCTTCATTAAAGTTCTTCTTGTCTTTTTCTTCTTCTATCGCAAAGTGATATTCTTCCTTGGTTGATGCCTCACATTGTTCAACAACTTTATGTTTTCTTTCATTTCATGCATGGTTTTCAGTTTAGCTCAAATACGGGAAACGACCTTTGATTCTGTTATACTATTAATTCAAAATTTGGGGGATTTTTCTTACATAATCTAAAATCGAAACAAAAACCTAAAAAAGAAACAATCTTTAAAACTCTTTTTCCTTTATGACAGTACCTATTACGAGATAGCCCAATATCAAACTCGGCCTCACAGACCATACCAGTATCGCTTTAACTCTTTTTAACACCATCTTAAAAACTGATACTACCCGGATTGAACTTGAACGTTCATGGGCAGTCATTGAACAAGATATTAGCATCCAGTAACAGTTGGAAGCTAGACAAAGACAACTCAGAAATCATCCATAGCTCCTTTGCCCCTAGGAGTTGTTTTTCCTTTCTTTATATCATACACCCTCTTTTCGGATGCCTAGACTTTATACTTTCAAGCCTTAAGTATAAACTCTGGAACAACATCTTTTTGGCGCCATTGCTAGGGAATGAAGAAACAAAACTATTTTCCTTGGGAGAACAACATCTGTGAGTTTCTCTCTTTGATAGTGAACAAAGAGTGAACACTTTTTAAAGGCTACGTTATTATTCACTTGGCGACTCCACGTTTAAGTAAGCTGGCATCCAGTCGAAAGAACACTAGACAAAACCCATATGATAAGCAGACCAAGCATGTTTCTGATCCCGAAAAAATACTAAAAACAAGGGGTTTCATTAAGAAAACTACTGCGACCTACCAGCCTAAGTACACACAGTTTAAGACTAATATTCCACTTGAAACGCTAACTTCACAAGAAGTTTCCACTCAAACCCTTTCTGGAGAAATGTCGGCTAAGACATTTGAAGCCAAGACCATAAACCCAAATTTTGTTTTCCCTGAAATTAAATCTGAAACTCATCCGACTACCTCTTGCGTAAGTGAAGGTGAAAATCCCTCAGTAAAACTCACATCGATTGATATCCCATCAATTCTTGAACTAAATTTTCCAACCTCAAAAATATTAGAAAAGTATACCATACACTTAGATTCAACCCCTGCAGGTTCTCCTGTCTACAGTTCTTGCAAGTCAGAAGAACCGAGTCCCCGTATCCTGTTTCCCCCTTTTTTAGTTTTTTCTTCTTATGATAAACAGTTCTCGGAATCTCTACTACTTCATCCTGAAGAAGCTAAAGGATCGTTGTACATCTTTGAAAACCCTCTTTATAACGTATCGGTTTCCTCTCTTAGAATATCTATGGCAGCTGTCGGAGGAGGATGAGGGGGTGGTCAAGGCCACCCCCACCCCCACCCCCTAGAATTTTCACTAAAGTAGCTACCATATATGCTCCTCTGGTCCTCCTAGTACCCCTTCATGATTTACCTAAAAGATACATGAAAAAATTACCTAAGTTTACAGGGGAGGGAGACTTAATCGTTGTCGAACACATAAATTTCTTTGATCAATTCGCAAATATTCTCGGTCTCGAGAATGAAGATGTTTATTCATGGTTGTTTGTTTAAAATTTCGAAGGACAGGTGAGAACCTGGTTTCAAAGTTTTCCTGCAGGTTCGATATTGTCCTACGACACATTAGAAAACTCTTTTCTCAGATAATGGGGTGAAAGGAAAGATCACTTATATTATTTAACGGAGTTTGGGGCTTTAAGGAAGAAGAATTCATAAACTGTTATGGATTTCATCCAAATATTTAATAATTTATATAACAAGATACCAGTTAAAGTTAAACCTTCTCAGCCCACAACAAAGGTAACGTTCGTCAGGGCTTTCAAACCTGAGTTCTCATTATTATTAAGATAAATAAGAGCAGTCAAACTTACCAGAATGCAAGACGCTGTCGCAGAGATTGGGTCAAACATGATGGCTTCTAGTAAATTAAAGGCAAAAGTGGAAATGGGAAACAAAAAGACCAAACGTTTTAAGGAAAAAGAAGAACCCTCGGGATCTAGGAGATCCTCAGATGATAAAATGGATGATATGGCAAGGATAATTAAAGAACTATCAAATAAAATTTCAAATATGGAACTAGATCAATCTAAAGCAGATCAGTTCGTTAGGAGAGAATTCAGGAGGAACCCCAATCCTCAAATACAACAAAGACAAATTAAAAATGAAGATCAAAATGTTCAGACTCCTTTAAAAAATGAAATTTGTTATAGGAGGTAATGACATGCAAGAATTTGAGGATTTAGAAGAAGATATTAATAATCTCGGTGAAGATTTTTATCAACCTCATTCAACTAGACAAGATTACGAGACTTATTTAAAAACAAAACATCGGTCTAATGAGGATAGAAACACAAATAATACGTAGGACCCTGCTTTCCAAGGAATCACTGACACTATAATTTCTTATCTCCAAAACAATTATAATCTAAGGTCTAAAACTAAAAACATGACAACTACCCAACCAAAGAAAATCCTGCCGAGAGGCGAAGTATATGAACCAGCCCCAAAGGGAACTAAAACTTAGAACACTAGGATAAAAGGAGTTGACCCACAAGGTGCCAAAACTAAGACAGTCGAAACACAGACAACAAGAACAAAGCAATACAAACAAGTAAAGATGAAAAGAAGGAGACCGAAGTACCAATCAGAGAAACTGAAAAAATCATAGGAGGTTTCAACCTAGAAAATGAGATTAACAAAATTAAAATACCAATACCTCTGGCTGAACTGGAAAAGAATCCCATTTACCGAAAACAAATCACCAAAATGATAAATTTTTCACCAAAATGATAAATTTTTCAGATATGGGGAGTCAAGATGATGTTATAAATTTGGAAGATGATAAGCCTAATATAATTTTTGGTCTACATTTTGAAGGGGCCAGAGATACCATTGCTCCTTTCTACATTGCGCTAAATGTTCATGATCGTCTGCTACATAACTACATGTTAGATTCTGGAGCCTCACATAACGTGATGCCCAAGGCTATTATGGATAGACTTGGCCTAGAAATTACCAGGCCATATAGAGACCTGTATTCATTTGATTCAAGAAAGGTCAAATGTATGGGAATGATTAAGGATTTAGTGGTAAATCTTGCACAGATCCCAGTAAAAAGTGTTTTGATGGATGTGGTTATTGATGATATTCCTCCAAAGTATGGTATGCTATTATCTAGGTCTTGGGGCTCTAACCTTGGAGTATCCCTTCAGCTGGACATGACGTACGCCACGATTCCCATCTTCTAAGGGCAGTTCACCCGATTATACTGAGAAACATGACTGACATATTTGGTAACTGATCCTCATAATCCTAGAAATTACCATGTTTATGTCGCTAATCAGGACCTTGGAAATTGTATTTTATCGATTGATGATGATTTAGATGAATGTGCCGAAGATTTCACAGAAGGAAATAAAATAGAAAAGATAAAAGAAAGTATATATAGCACTGGAATCTGGAAAATGTATTTCAATGACGCTTTGTCATGTGAAGGAGCAGGTGCAGATGTACTCTTTGTAACACCTGGAGATGGTTTTGTCATTCTTTTCTCTTACATACTACAGTGGGACATAGACTACACAAATAATGTATGCGAGTACGAAGCCTTGGTTTTGGGATTAGAGGTCGCCAGAAAATTAAACATAAAAAACTTGGAAGCCTACGGAGATGCTGAATTAATTGTGAAACAAGTGAATCGGCAGTATCAGACCAAACATCCTATATTGAGATCTTATAGAAAATGCACCTGGGATTTAATGGAAATTTGTTTCTCAACAGTTAATGTCCATTACATTCCCCGTATAGAAAATCTGTGAGCTGATTTGTTAGCCAAAGCAGCCTCAACGTTTGCACATCCTACAACTTTAAAACTTAAGTATCACATAGAGGTGAGGCACAAAACCTCCATACTGAAAAATATACAACACTGACAATTGTTCGAAGATGATGAACAAATCAAAAAATTCCTCGAAATGGTGGAAGACTTTGCTGAAACGCACATCGACCAAGAAAACTAGAACGATCATACTTGGATTATGCAAGAAGGGAAGGATCGTCAAGAGTTCCAAGATAAAATCGCATATCATCGCATGTTAGTACTAAAAAATAATCAAATCCCTAAAGGTCTAATCCCTATAGAAATATTATTTTACCATAATGATATTCCATTGAAATCTAGATTGCAGCCTCAGCCAGAGGAAGTCGAAGATTGTGATATAGGCACTAAATAAAAACCTAGAATAGTAAATATATCAAAATACCTTCCTCCTGACATATAAATATTTACTCAAGCAGTACAAATATGTGTTTGCCTGGTCTTACAATGAGCTGGGAATTTATGACACCACTATGATCGAACACAAGATTCCTTTAAATCCAGGTGTTAAACCTTTTAGACAAAAGCTCAAGAAAATCAATCCCATATTATTGCTCGTGGTCGAAAAAGAAGTAAAAAAACTCCTGGTTGCCAAAATAATTGTACCACTCAGGTACTCTGAGTGGGTAGCCAACCTGGTCCTGGTCAGAAAGAAGAGCAGAGAAATCAGACTGTGTGTATATTTTAGAAATTTAAATAAATCATCTCTTAAAGACAATTATCTACTACCTAAAATGGACCATGTTTTAGAAAAAAGTAGTTGGAGAAAATAGGATTTCAATGATCGACGGTTTTTCTGGTTATAATTAGATTGTTGTCAACGAAGACGATAAAGAAAAAACAGCCTTCACCACCCCTTGGGGTACATTTATGTATGATAAAATGTCTTTCAGTTTAATGAATGCAGGTGCTACCTTCCAGCGAGCTATGGATATTGCCTTCGTCGATGAAAGAGATAAATTTGGGGTTATTTATATTGATGATCTGATCGTTTTTTCTAAATATGATGAAGATCATCTGATACATCTCAAGCAAACGTTCGAGAAATGTCGCAAATTCAGTTTGTCTTTAAATCCCAAGAAGTCTCACTTTGAAATGAAAGAAGGTAAACTCTTGGGCAATATTGTATCTCGGGACGAAATTAAAATCGATCCTAAAAGGGTTGAAGCTATTGACACTATAAATATTCCTACAAATGTAAAAGAAATCCAGTCATTTTTAGGGAAATTAAATTTTTTGAGGAGATTTATCCCGAACTTTTCTGAAATTGTGAAATTAATTATAGATATGCTCAAGAAGAACAATGAAGTTAAATGTACGAACGAAGCTAAAGCATCATTTGCGCACATCAAGAAAATTATAGGTGAAGCACCTATACTGACAAGCCCTGATTATCTCAAGGAATTTTTGATCTTCTCGTTTGCATCCAAACACACAATCACAACAATACTCCTACAAAAGAATGAAGAAGGTTTCGAGAAACCAATAGCATTCTTTAGTAAAAGCCTCAGAGACACAAAATTGAAATATGACATAATGGAAAAGCAAGCATACGCTATGGTGAAGGCACTAAAGGATTTTAGAACCTACATGTTACACTCAAAGGTAATTGCATATGTACCCACGGGCCACCAGTTCCGTTAAGGATATATTAGGTCAACCTGATAGAGACGGGAAGAGGGGTCGATGGTTTCTAAGATTCAAAAATTTGATTTAGAAGGGAAACTGACAAATCTTGTAAAAGGACAAGGTTTGTCTAAGCTACTAGCTTAATCAAATTTCAGAGTGCTCGGTATAAACAATCTAAAAGAATATGAAGGATGTATGGATATGGATGAACTCGACGACCAAATAGCTACAACTAGTATAGAAGAAAAGTTTACAACTTCAGTGTGGTACAAAGATATAGTATCATATCTTTTGACTTTGAATTTCCCAAGTGATATGACTCCATCTAAAGTTAGAACGTATTGTATTTCAGAGAGCCAATTGTATTGGAAAGAACCTCTGGGTTTTCTATTGGTTTTTCTAGTAGAATCAGAGACCGAAAGGGTCATAAACAAATTCCACAAGGGAGTGTGCGGAGGACATCAAGCGTGGAGAGAAACAACTTATAAAATCCTGAGAGTGGGATATTATTGGCCTAAATTATTCACAGATGTAAATGCCAGATTCAGAGCCTGTAATTCATGCTAATTATTTGTAGGCAAGCAGAAACTCCCAACACTACCTCTGGTCCAGGTTAAAACAGAAGCTCCGTTCCAACAATGGGGGTTGGAATTTATCGGAAAAATTAATCCACATTCCATCACACAACACAAATGGATCCTGACCACTACAAATTATTTCACCAAATGGGTATAAGCTATCCCGACTAGAAAAGCCACATATTCAGTGGTGATAGACTTCCTGGAAGAAAACGTATTATCTAGATTTGGCTGTCCTCGAAAGATAGTTACAGATAATGCCCAGGCATTCAAATCTATGGCAATGGTCATCTTTTGCCAAAAGTACAATATTATATTGGGTCACTCCACAACATACTACCCCCAAGGCAATGGGCTAGCTGAATCATCAAATAAAAGATTAATTACCATAATTAAGAAGGTGTTGAACGGAAATAAAAAATCCAGGCATCTGCATTTGAAATACGCCTTGTGGGTGAATCGAATAGGCACCAAGAAATCGATTGGCACTTCTCCATTCCAAATGGTAGATGGGATTGACATGGTATTACCCATAAACCTAGCTCTACCTGTGATGAAACTTTGGCAAGATGAAAAAGAAGAACCAAACCATGTCACAAGAAGAATAAATCAACTGATTGAAGTTCAGCGGAATAGGGTTGAGATAGACGAAAGGCTGCAGAAATATCAAGACAACATGAAAGTTCGATCATAAGGCTAAAGATAGGGAATTCCTCCCTGGCGATTTGGTTTTGAAATGGGATGCTAGGAGGGAAGACTCAACAAAACATGGAAAATTTGATCATATTTGGTATGGACCATTAAAAGTCTTAGCTTCTGAAGGGAAGAACTCATTTCTGTTAGAAAATTTGGACGGTAAAATCCTCAACTCCCCTATAAACAGGTGTTATCTGAAGCACTATATGCAATAAACAATTTCCAAAATTCCATTGTATATACTGGTTTTTGTTTTTTGTTTTTATAGTTTTTCAGTAAGTTTTACTTTCACCACAAATAAAACGGGTTAGTGATCTCCTAGAAATAGAGATATAAAATATTCAACACATTGAATTCTATCAATCTTAAAACCCTGACGCTTTTCATGTTGTCTTCCTGCAGGATTCTGGCCTACAGCCCAAACGTCAAAAAGAAGAAAATGGATGGTCATGTATCAAGAAATTGATTCGCTCAAAACACGTGATAAAAAATAATTTACTAAGATGAGAACAAAGTGGTAGGGCTAAGGCATAAATTTCTGAAATGTTTAGGTTTCAAATGAATATCACCTAGGTGCAATAATGGTCTCATGAGTATGAACATATTCGCCGAGGTGTCATCAAAAGAGCGAAAGTTTTCTATGGATCATAAAGGATTCCCCTGGATAGGATAAAAATAAATTAAATAAACAGGAGAAGTAAAGTGACCTCAAAAAGTGTTCCAAGAGTCAGGATTGTGTTGCCACAACTATGTTTATGAAATCCAAAGCCTTATATGTCATCCTATCCCAATCTGTGGTACCTTCCCCCTGACCCCAGATGCCTTCCCATGATTTCCACAGAGGAAGGAGAGGTTACACTTTAGCTCTGAAAAATGACAAACAATTCTTCAGTAGGGATGATTTTAAGGATGGAAATTTATTTTAAAATGTAGAAACCTCGACGAATCTTACTAATCCTTCATATGTCAACTATAAATGTTTAGCGATATTTTGTAAAAATATTCAAATTTCTAAGTATTTTATATAGTTTTTATAAACTTTTGGTGATTATTAAGGTAAAATAATTTTATTTGGGCGAATCATTTTTAAAATAGCGAATATTGTTTTTGGAAAAACCATGGAAAATTAGCCCATGAGAGAAATTTAGCCCCTAAAATCATCCCTGTGAATCTTTAGAAGAAAGGAAAGTCCTCATGACTCTTCAAAATCTTACTGAACAAATATGTGTGTAGGCTAATCCTGACTCTCTTATTTCTTTTAATAGGTTCTAAAAAAAAATTAGTCTTGCTCAAAGAAGGTCCCTGGAAATAAAATTCACCCATAAGTTTTCCTGTAGACTAATATGTTTTGAAGTCCGAAACGAAACTCATCCAAAGTAATCAAAGTGAGTTGACAGACCTCTGTTGCAAAATTATACACAGATATCACCCCTTGTATAGTTTATTCTAATTGGTTTCCCCCACTTCATGTCAAAGAAAGTATAAGATGGATGGTGAATGAAAATTCAAAAAACAATTGATTTCCCCCATCTAGTCCAAAAAGAGATGATGAAAGGAAATTCATAAAATGATTGCCCTCATCTCAGCATTTAAATGCAAAGTTACAATTTGAAGTGGTGAAAGGAAATTCAATAAGGGGAATCAGATAACTTCACCAGGGTACTGAACAAGATCGCTGGCAGTGAAGAAATGTCTAAGATATCTGTAAGGTTGTTATACATGAACTATATTGTACTCTGGTAAATTAGTTTTCTTTGAAGTTAGATCTACATCCCAAGTTCGCACAGGACTCCTTGATTAAAAACATTAAAATTAATTCACCTTGAGGCAAGCAAGATCAACAGAACCTGTTAAAATTCCTAAGGTTGTTTGGGTTATATTAAGGAGACCAAAAATTAGTATCAGGAAAGAGGAAGTCAAATGGCCTAAAAGTGAGATTAAATAGTGATTGGGTCTCGAAATCTTTCAGAGATAAAGATGAAAACCCCTTTTTCCCCTGCACCCTCTTCCTGAACATTTTTTTGCAGAAACAAACTAATGAATCCAGTTGCCCAATAAAGGCACATGGTCGACTGTTCTTCTCATCCTGCAAGGAGACGAGATCCCTAGATGGAGCCAATGTTGAAACAAAGTTTATTTTTCTTCTCTAAATCCAAATCTCCTTTTTCTCTAGTTACGAAGTCGCCCTTAGTTCTAAAAAGGGGTTCAAAAGGTCTTTCGATATTTTCGGGTTTTGGGATTTGGCTATTCACAAAGTATATTTTTAATGACAACCCCAAAGTCCCAGTACCGAAGTCTCGAAAAAGTGATCTTTTAAAAGGAATTGAATAGATTTTAAAGTAATAATTAAAAACGTTAACGACCTTCTAAGCCTTTCATATGTTATTTTTTGGCCATCTCAACTTAAGCAGCATTTCAAATGTCCCAACGCGCTTTTCACGAAATATATTTTAATCATGATTAATTAAGGTTTAAAACATACATAACAGATCGTTAATCAGTCACAATTCAAGAAATCAAAGAGTCGACCATGAGTCTCCTTCAACCCCGATTACTGAAATCACGATGTTCTTAAAAGCTAATTCTATGTTTATTAAGAAATAAGAAGGTTTAATGATAATAAATCCCATCGTGATTCAGGATTTCTTGTGATAAAGAGCCATCGGAGTCCCGATACTCCAATCCACAAAAAGTAAAGACTAACACCTAATCACGATTAATTAAAGGGTTAAAACAAGTGATTAATGCCTAAATAAATCCCATCGCAATTTTGTGATTCAAGATTTACTTGTGTCATGCCTCTTGGGGACACGATACTCGAAACTCCGAAACATGAAGTCCAAAAAAAATTAAGTGCTTAAACGTAATTCACTTATTTTTAAAACAAGCATTAAGGGTCTTAAGTAACTTTTCATGTTTAGCTATTCGGAGTTTTCGATGACATGCCTTTCGAAATCCCAGTTTTGAATCGTCAATATGTGGCAGTATCTATAACGGATTAATGAAGATATTTTTTGACATAAAGTGCGTATCTCCAAGCGTACCATCCCCATTAAAGCATTTAATTTTTATCGCCTGTATTGGTACGCTAATTTTAAGGCAGGTTAAAGGTCAATAAAGGTTTGTTATGTTGAATTTCATTCTTACTTATAGACTAGGAGTGAGTTATACTTCGAAGCGCTTACGCATTTTTCTCTGCAACATGTTTTCATTTTATCACAAACGTCATGGCACTCAGAAAAGTGCCCAAGAAGAGTGAGGAGGCAGGTGAAAGATCAAATCCAGATGGAGATGTTATATCCGACACTACGCCACATGTTGTGGATTCAGTCAAATCCTAGAGGCAGATTTTTGAAACTTTAGACTATGAGATTATGAATTTCCCCAATGATTTCAAAAATGAAAGGACATAAAATAAACTTAGAGACATAGCAGAGTCTGAGCTTCACAAAATAGCCACATGACCGAGACTCGTGCCATACAACGACATGATAAGTCGGGATTTAGAGAAAACCGACATTCAGGCGAGGAGAATTCTAAACAACCAAGGGGTTGTCATCGGCTCGTTCAGACCTTAGCATATCCAAGTAATGTATAAACTACCCCCTACTTCTAAATACATTTATAATGCAAAATTCGTAGCGGAATTTAAAAGAAAGGAGTGTACAGAATTCGATCAAACATATCCGGCTATAATCAAAGAATGGTGGGGAATTCCAACAAGATTTAGAGATGATACTCATGGAAATTATGCCACATCTCCATTAAAAAAATACATGGTTTATATAGCTTTGATTCTATGTATACTTTTCGGGAAGAAAAACCCTACCCATTTCCATGCAGAATGGGTACCACTTATACACGAAGTAGCCGAGGGTTACAATTTCAACTGGGGTAAAATTTTGTCAGATAATCTAACTAAGGAGATTGCAGAGTACCAAATGGCAAAATCAAAAGGCTGATCTGCATATTTTTACATGTATGCATATATTATGGATGCTATCTGTTACATGACTCCTTTCCCCTTGATGAATTGGAGTTGGAACCTAGCCTGTATGGAGCCCATTCATGTTTATCATTCTAAACTATTGGAGGAGAATGCTAAAGATTTCTTTTACAAAATTTTTCACTACGTAGTGATACCTTTGCACCAAATCTTGTATGGTTATGCACCCCCTCATATTTCAGAGTCAATCGTGGGAAACCTCAAGGCAATTGCATATTGGTTTATAGAAGAGGGTTTCTCCTATGTCAGGGTTTTCGGGTGCTCAATTCCTTCTCGACAGACTGGTGTGTAGGGAGGTGGCATACTAAATAATAATAGGTGGCATCAACACAGAATTGAAAGCATCTCAGAAGAAGTTCTGGCCACTTTTTCCTATACAGATTGGGAAGTGTTCACTGCTTAACTTTGGTCATTCCAAGGTTGAAGTTGTAGCACTGGAAGACATCAAATTGGTAGATCTTGAACTCATAAAACATGACCCTTATCAAATTGTAAGAAATCATCTTACTCATTGCAACATGAAGATGTAGGAACATGAAACTTCTCCCTGCGACGACATGTTCAAGGGAGCCAAAACTTATGAGGAAATATTAGACAGAGTTTAGGCATTATCACCCGACCTACATACCAACTTTCTGACTTTCCAGAAGCACAGGCGAAGTGGTTTGCCGAAGATTCTATAGGGAGAATAAACAACCCCTCCTCCATCTCAAGGAAGTATTCACCTAGGTTTTGGATCAGAGGCTCACGATAAAGGGACTACAAAAGAAAATTCAGAGAAGTTTGAAGTGTCTTCACAAAAAGCAGAAGCTTCACAATCAAAGAATCCAGGGTCTGAAACGAGTTCCAAATCCAAGACTCCTTCAAAGTCAATTCAAGCGATTCTTCCTTTATCATCAACTATTCCTACCGATGTCCCTAAAACAATAGGAGAAAATCACTATACAGAGTTGGGTATCCCTATTACATCATTGAATCCTTTAATGTCAAATTTTGGGACTCCTCATTTGGAAGTCATATATGGAAGTGACCTTACTCCTATCTCTAGAGAAGAGATACCTCCCTCTGAATACTTTTTCAATAAGAAGGGGAAGGCAGTACTAAAACAGGAAATGCATCTAAGACAAGGCACAATGGTGAAGAAACACAGAGTGATCGTAGATGGGAAAAACTTAGAAGAGGAAGACTTCGCCATAGAATTAGCAGGCTCTATGGGAGATTTGGAAATTTCCAATGTATTCTCAGTTGACTCTCTGAAAACAAGGCTAAAGAAGAAAAATCAAATGATAGCTCAATTGCAGTACCAAATGAGGCACACATAAAACAATATTTGAGAGGAGGTAAATCAAAGAGTTGAAAATGCCAGGATTGCTGACAAACAGGAAATGAAAATTTTGAAGTCTAGTTTAGATGAAGCAAACAAGAAGATGGATATAAGTCAGGTATAGGTTATTCAGAAAGAGGAATTAGTGAGACAACTACAGGCTTAATTGAAATCCATTGAAGGACAAGTTGTGAATATAACAACATTTCAAGCGCAAGCACTAGAGGTGCATGAGAAACTAAAAGCGGAACAACAAAACATGCTTTATAAAATATAGATCGTTCAAAACTACTTCTTGGAAGTAAGGCACTCACTGGATAGTATGGTTTTAAAGGAAAAATAGGCCACAACAACTCGCGCTGTTTTTCAAAAGGTAGTATCTTTTTTGGCTAGAGAAGATGTACCAACAATCCCAACGCTGACTGTAGAAGAACAAATCAGGGGAGACATCATGCTAAAAACATGGGAGACCAATATTGCCAAAAGCGGGAAAATGGCAAGAGAAGTTAGGAAAGAATGTGAAGAAGTGTTTGATCAGCTAGATACAAAAACACTAGGCATTGTCAAAGGTGATTGTATTGGGCTATTAGGATAGATCAATGTTGTAAGGCATAAACTGCATATCATGGAGAGCTAGAGTGAAGCACAACTTGAGATTTCACAATTGAAGAAGCTTGAAACCACCCAAATGGATAGGTGGCTAATAAAGCCAAATCTACAATTGCAGTCGACAAAGTTTGACAAGGGAAAGATCGAAGACAGGCTCCCTAAAATTCAGAGGAAGTTATATGTGTTTGAATCAAAGGACACGTCAGAACCTTCTAGAATTTTGGTGCAGTTTCTAGACAGGTGCATCGAGTGTTTGGGACCGAGCAAAGGAAGTGTTTCAAAGAAATGATGAAGTAACGCATGTGTGCTCATTTTTGTCCAACTGGTAGAAAAGTAAAAAGTAACTGAGAAAAACGGTTCGAATTTTGTATTCTTTAACCGTTAACACCTAGGAGATTAGGAGAATACCAACCATCTAGGTTTGATTATTCTCTTTGTATAAATACAATTTTGAAAGAGAC
>CBVK0101841912.1:0-13033 GCA_900067695.1 Picea abies
AAGGTTTCTAAAAAAAAATTCGCTAAGCTTTGCCTTTTCCCCAAAGGTAGTGGCCACTTCTCCTTGTTCATCTTTGATTTCCCAGATTGAGTTGAGGTTTCTTCTAAAGTTTGCAAATTGATGAAAAAACTTTGCGTTGTTGTCTACTTCTTTAATCCACAGAGCCCTACTTTTTGTGTGTCATTCTTGTTCCTCTATCTTAATCCATTTGGCGTGCTTTTCCTCCCGATATCTTAGTTTTGATAACTTATTGTTTGTTAGGGGGACATCAACCAGGGATCTTAGAAGTCGTGCCATTTTCCCTTCAATGCCTTGAATGTGTTGGGACCTTTTGAACTTCCATGTAGGGAGCCAAATTTTTATGGATTTTTTCAATTTTTTGAGATTTCTTGCGAATTGTACCATAAGAGGTTTCTGGTTCAGAGCGGAAAGTTTGTTCCATGAATAAAGGACTAGTTTCTTGAAGTCTTCCTCTTCTAACCAAGCTTGGATGAATTTCAAGGGAGAGGGAGGGGAGTCAAAACTTGAGGACCAGTGAAGAGAGATAGAAAGATGGTTTGATATGCCTCCCACCTATGATCTAGATCTAAACAAAGCTCCTAAGTTTAGTAGGGCTTCTGAAACCAAGAAGCGGTTGAGTCTCTTTGCAACTTTCTCTTCCCTAGTTCTAAAATTCCACCAAGTAGGAGAGAGTTTCATAGGTTCAATGTCCATCAGGTTAGCCTTTTCAAAGAAATCTTGGAAGAAGAGTCTTTGTTTGTCAGTCCTAGGATGAGCTCGCCAGATATCCTGCAGAGATAGGGTTAGATTTAAATCCCATCCCACCACCAAAAAGGGGTTCTAAAAAAAACCTGTGATGTCCAAATGCTCCCAAAAGGAGGTCCTATCATCTTAAGGCCCGTAAATATTCACCACTGAGAAGGAAAAATTATTGTTCTTGTGTTGTAGCTTGATAGAGATTGCAGAGCGGACGACAGAAGAGGACAGAGCCTAGACATTTGGGCTCCATCCAGTGAGTAGAATTCCAGAGAGGCTAGAGGCATCGGTAGTGATTAAATACCAATTCTGAAGCCAAGGGTTGAAATTTTCTTTAGTTTTTTTTCCATAGAACATAGTTTAGTGGATGAGGATGACGTTTGGTCTGAGGCTATGGAGCATTCTTTTGAGGGCTAGATTCTTTGGGGCACCCCTTACCCCTCATGCATTGAAAGAGAGGAAGATCATTTATCCCTTGTCATCGGGGCTTTCCCTACTCTAAGGTCCCTTGTGATGGTAGCTTGGGTGCCTTTGCAGATTTTCCCAGCTGCTTTCTCTTTTTCTTTCAAAATGAGGGATTTCCTTCTTGCTTGGGATAGAGAGGGAGGGTTTAGAGATAGACCGTCGGAAGAAGGGGCCAAGTCTCGATCTTTTGACCTCTGGACATATCTATTTCCCTGGGGAGGGAGGGGAACTTCAGGGAGAGAAGGGGAGGGCTGAGAGGGGGGAGAAGTCCATAGAGGGAGGGGGTTTAGGAGAGGGAGGAGGGATAGGGATAGAAACAAGAAAAGAATCAGAAAAAGAAATAAGGGGTGTGGAAAGTGGAAGCATACCTGAAGCAAGAGATTGGGACACCAAGTTGCCTTGAACTTGACTGGTGAGTACCCCTTTTACGGTGTCCAGGTGACATTATGAATTCCTTCCTTCCCTGCGTCAACCACCATTGTCTTTTTCTTTTTAATAGTGGACTTGGTTTTCCAAGTGCTTTCTTGAATTTTTTGTAGTGAGGTAATTCTTGAGCATTGAGAACATAGGTTTCCAATTTCATGGCACTCGTGGCATCTAAAGGGTAGTCTCTTGTAGTCTACCTTTTGGTGCCATGTGAAACCAGCATAAGTCAAGTCAATGGTGCCTACTAATCCTTCTCTTACATCTACTTCAACCAAGATCCAAGCCCACCTGCGGTGTTTCTTTGAGTCCCATTTGAGTTCCAATTTTACAAAGGAGCCTATTTTATTTCTGATTTCTTCTAGTGCTTCTCTAGACCAAAAGGTTAGAGGCAGTCCGGGAAGAATTGCCCAAAATTTCATTACCGCCGTAGATCCTTTTAGGGGGTTGAAATCCACAGTCCATGGCTTCAAGGACAAACCAGAAGGACCCCGGGACCAGTTCTTCCTGCAAATTTCTTCGCAATCTTCACTTGAGAGAAAGGAAAAATAAATCCATCTTCTAGCCATAAGGTGTGTCTTCGGGACATAACCAATAATGGGTTTCCAGTGATTCTGCAACTAGAAAACTAGATCATTTTCTCTCGAATATTTTCCCTGAAACCTTCCCACCAAAGTCTTCCCTAGGAGCTAGGAGATGTTTCTAATGGGAATGTCATATCCCATGACCATCTTTGTCGATTCTTTTTTCTCCTTGATGCACAGGGAAGAACATTTTCGTGAAGGGACGTTTCTTCCAAACACCCCTTGTTCCTCCTTCGAGGGAGAGCTCGCAGGGAAAAAGATTTACCTGTGAAAGGAGGAGACACAGGTTCAGAGGAGGGGGGGTGAGGTGGAGGGAGAATGAGGCTGTGAGAGAGAAGGAGTTCCATGCAGGAGGGGGAGGGACATAGGTTTGTGAACGGGGTAGGCATGAGGGAGAAATGAATGAGGAATTGTGGGAGAGAAAAGGAGGGATGGTGGGTGGGATTCTAGAAAATCATATTGTGACACGAAGGTGTGGAGACTAGGAGATGAGGCCTCGAATTCCACAAACTCCATGTCATAAGCCTCCATGTTTCCTAAGCACATGAAAGGCACCTAGGAGAGAAGTGACAATGGACAGGAAAAGATCGACTGGAGGGTACGTGGAACATGAAAAGAGGAGTGGGAACCTGAAACTGGGAGACTGAAAAGATGGGAGCGGGAGAGGTTTAAGGGGTGGGCAAGGGAAGGCCTATGGCCCCCGCCTGAGGTTTTATGCCTCAGTGGGCTTGGTGTGAGGGGCTAGGCCGTAGAGCTCCATATTCCTCTCTTTCGTTTGAATATTTTATTTCTTTCTTTTCTGGAAATACAAAAAGGTGTAGGCATGTTATCAAATGAAAAGGGTTCCTTTATTGAATAGATTCATTACAAATAGTTAACCACAATGAGTGTTCCCCGCAACAAGTTTAGAATGATTGAAAAGATTATACAAGAATCCAGGTTAGAATTCATTTTTAAGAAAGTTACACTATTACATAGATGTTCAAAGAAAAGAGATTGCATAGCCATAGGTTGTCTATCACATGTAGATGATTGCAATACTATTAAAGGAAAGAGTTTGGTACCTCTCTCATTTGGTGTGTTGTTGAAGGAACTACAATTGTCTTGTGACATTTTCTTTTATAAGTTGGAGCTTGGTAGTTTATCACCTTGGCCAATAAATAAAATCATGGATTTCAAAATAGGTTATATACTAAAGGTTTAAGGTATTAACCAATTTCAAGGCTCACCAACATGGACAAACCAAAATCACAACATTGAGTTCCTAGGAGTAAAGGTGAATTTGGTCCATCATTGTTCTTCAAAACCAAATTATATTGCCATGAGATCAATTTTCAAATGTCTTGGAAGGAGAGATAGTGCACTTTGCACTACTAGATGGTAATAAATTTATAATTTTAATTGAGAAAGCCTTCATCCAATGTGAGAAATGTTGCATATCGGAAGGTTCTCTCCAGAAATGGCCTACAAACCACTTGCATGACCTTAGTGGTGCCCCCTTATATTGATATTTAAGGAAAGTATAGAGGAAATAGAGGTCATAGTATCCACTTATAGGTATTGTAAAATGTGTTGATGTACAAATTGTAACAACTTGGCCATACAACCAACTAAAAATCCAAAGGATGAGTGCATCTTTTAAAAATACGTCGAGTACAAACTCTATTGAAAAATCTAATGAAAATTCTTCCATTACGGGGATGCACACTACACATTGTTGCAAAAATGAATATTTCTAAAATATTGATGGGGTCAATGGTGTAGGGTATTAAGAAGATGAGTCTCATGAATAAAAATTCAAGAAGAGAGTTTGTGCTAAATTCTCTAGAATAAAATGTCTTTGGTGCTAGATAGGGAGGGGGGGAGAGAGAACCCAAACTTACAATGAAGTTTGACAAATTAAACATCTATCAAAATGCATGGTATCAGGCTTATGGAATAAAAAGAATCACTTTCTACCACTATAAGGATATCTTTAAAAATTGTGACTTGAAAGCAATGAATGGTGATAGTGGATTACAAAAATCTAGATCTAATACTATTGGAACAATGGCTAGTGTTAGTAAGATTGTGGACCGAAATTCAGATAAGGATCTATATGTGATGTGCTTAGTATGCTAAGATGGAACGAGGGCACCTCTCATATTATTGCCTTAAAAAATGGCCTAGACTTCAATTTTCAAAAATATTAATGAGGACATGGTTATGTTGAGTCTTCCTCAAGTGTCACAGACCCATTTCATTACAATAATGAGAAATCAATTTCCAAATGTTACAATCACAAAGAACAAATTATTTGCAAGGTGTAATGTTCATGTATCAATCACTAACAAACTTAGGGCCACCACTAACTCAGTCAAAGTAGAACAATTGTGTGCGTTTCAAACAGTCAATAATAACTATATTACAAGTTGTCACAGTGTGTACTATGCCCATAGATTGAATTCATAGAAACATCCTAGCACCTACTTGAGCATTATGCATGACAATATGGACAAGGAAAATACTTCTATACCAAGGTTGAGTAAGAAGGAAAGGCTATTAGGAGTGTCATAAATCTCCAAATTTCTTTGATTGGCGTGTTTACATATGGAAACAAGACTAGGGGATTTGACCACTTCAACCTTTCCTTTATAGAGATAGGTTCAAACTTAATTGTGACTTCATTAGCTAAATGTCTCAATGATCTTGAAGAATCAATGGTGGATCGATATGGAGATTTGTTGTACAAGAAGGGAATATCAAACCACCCATTGCATGAAGCTCTATTACAAACTGAATCTTATGAAAAATGTTTGTTCTAAAAGAATGATGATATGCAAGAACTTGAGGTAAGTGTTAATAATACAAACTACTACAGGTCAAATAGAAAATTACCACTAGTATTGTTTCTGCAAATAGATAATTGTGTTAGCGATAACAAAAATGTCTATGTGTTTTCATTTGCATCCCTTCTAACAACAAGGAGGGTGTTTGGCATTGTTGAAGTTGGTTTCCTCTCAACGGGACACACATATGAAGACATAGATGGAACTTATGGGAGATTATCCTCTCAAATAAAGTGGAAAGTCATATTTTTACTATCAGAGATGATGGACACTTATAAGGAATGTGAGGACCATAATTCCTTCATCCCATATCTAATTGATGAATTATTTAACTTCGAGATATTTGTGGATCCACACCTATTGCACGATAACTATAAGATAATTGGTATTAGAGTATGACAATACTTCAATTTGTGGCTTGTGGATGGCACACTATTTATACAATATAGGATGGCACACTATTTATACAATATAAAGCCTTGGTTTGGCATGAAAATTGGTCACCTCTTATTAATGTGTGGTGTTTGTTACCTAATGGTCATCTAGACTAACCTACATGGTAACATCAAATGTCAAATCTATAGGTAATGAGACCTTCTGAAATAGAAAAAATAAAGAAAGGATTAGAAGCATATATTTCATTATGGAAGAAAGGGATTGATAAGGGATGAGAATAATATTGGAATCCCAAGATAACTTATCGAGAGAATATCTTAAAAGCTTTGGACACACCCTTTGTGAACCTTGAGCACTCAAGGAATATTTTTTGGCCATCCACATTGTAGGAAATAAGAAATAGAGCTCATATACAACCCACACATGAAGTCATGGAAGCCTACTTTACGGACAATGTCCACACTATTGAGGATCACTACATTGGACCTATATCTAACAATCCTAGAGATGAAATCTCTCCAAGATAAGATGTTGTTGAGGGAAAAATTCTCATAGTACGATCACTAGAGTCACATTATGCAATATGGTTGGGTAGGGTAGAGGGATTTTCTACTGAGTTATTGAGACATACAAGGTATTGGTTTGTTGGTAGAAGTCCACGAGAAAATCAAAGAAAACCAAGTTTTGTACAAGAATTGCTTAAAAGGAACTCAACAATGGGTTGTTTGAACATCAGGAATGACATCCATTGATGTGAATAGCATCATATGGGCATGGCCACCAAAGGCAAGATGGAAGGGAGAGAGAATAAAAATAAATTGGAAGGGATTTGAAGCAATTGAGGCACAACAAGAACAAGTTGAACATAATACAGAGCGTGAGAGTAATGCTAATGAATGATACTTTATTTGAATAAATAAATTTCATACTTGTCATTTTTTAACGACTTCAATCATGTAAGAACTTATAAATTAGTACTCAATTTTAATTAATAACTATTCCTTCAGGTGAAACTACTGAATATTTCCCCCTTTTCTTATGGCCTGGGATGTGGGTTTTGTGAATAAATTTTCCACAATAAACAACGTATAGTGTTTGCAGCTAAGGTGAGCTTAATTGATAAAAATGTCTAACTCATAGCCATTGTTTTGTTTATATTGAACCTTATTGTATGTTGTCTTAGTTATTTATGAAAAATACAGCTCTACAATACAATGATTATCATGACTTGTTTTTATTTTGTTGCATCTCTTCAATCTTGATATATTTAGCAATGTCTGTCATAGTGATATTATGCATGCACATACAAAAATAGAATGTTGTGCATTAATCTTGGATCTAGATATACTATACACATTAGAAAATAAATTCAAAATATTAAAATCCAAATGTAACACAATGTAGCAATTTGATATTGACGCCCTTGCATAATCGAAATTGACACTTTCACATTTCAAAATTAACACTTTTAGAATTGTAGTTCGTACTTTTGGAATAAAAATTATTTAAAATTCACATTTCTAGAATCAAAATTCAAACTTTTGAAAACCAATATTCACGCTTTGGGTATCCAACTTTTCACTTTAGAAACATCGATATTAACATTTTTGAAATCGAAATTCATAGTTTATTGGTCTAGATTCTTGCTTATTTGTCCAAATTTAATGAAATTAGCATTTTTACTACATGATTTCCTAGGTTTTTTTTTTTAAATCACATACATCCCCTCATTCTAAGGATGGTATCTAAGGTAAGTCTTAGATTCTTCAGGGCACAAGGCCACGTCAACAACTTATGAATATATCATATATATCTCATCAACAATTGACTCACTCAGAGAAAAAATGTCACAAAGTGGGATTTGAACCTAGGTGGAGAGGGTAACAATTTTTCCTCACACACTCGAGCTACACTCAATTGACACATACGTTCCTAGCTACTTGAATGTTATATTTTTTTCCAACGAAAACCTCATGGGGCAACCCAACTGATGCTTCCTCACATTTGTGGATGACATCCCTAATAAACTTATTGGCGTAGACTAGTGCATCTAAAACCAAGAGGATTTGAACTGAGCACTTAACGGCATGAAACTGGAAAAATACCTAACAACATTACAACAACCAATATATATATATATATATATTATTAACTTTGAATTCCAATAATATATATGTGTGTGTGTTTTGTCTTAAAACAAAGTTTTTTATTGACTTAGTTTTTTTTTTTATTTGTAAATGATTTTATATTTTTTAGTAAGAAGCTATAAACCTCGTAGCACATTAACACAATGCATATTACATAATCTTAACCTTTTCACCTAAACATGTTTTATATAAAGTTTGGACATGAATCTCTAACACATTAACACAATGCATATTACACAATCTTAACATTTTCATCTAAACATGTTTTATATAAAGTTTGTACATGAATCTCCACCAAAAAATCCCATGACTTTCACCAACTTGCCATACAAAAGTTTCAACTCCATTTCATCTACTCTTTCAATATTTAATGAATATACTTAAAATTATGTAATTTTATTATTTTTATTATCACATACTAATATTTCAATTCATTTTTCTTAAAAAAAAAAAACTATTTTTACATATATTAAACATGAAGAGGGATAAAAATAATCCAAAAGCAATTCACTATTTGAAAAGTACTCACTTAATATAGATTTTTCCTAGTTTATTTATTTATAAAGTGACTTTGAAATTTGTTATATTATACATTAAATTAAAACATTAATTCATTTTTTTTTAATTTGTTAATATTATATATCTTAAATCACACATCTCTTTCATCCACATTGTAAAGTTTTGTTAGTTAAACTACTCATTAAGAACATAAAGATGCATTTTACAACCCATAACCTAATTTAACATTAATAAATTAAAATAATATTTTTTTTAATATAAATAAAAGTGATTAAAATAATAATAAAAATAAATAAATAAAATCTAATCATAATTATTTATTTATATATAGAGCTTCAATGAACTTTGTACAAGAATGTGTTAATGCACTAAGGTTCATTTTGATAGAACTTTTTGTACATTCAAGATCTATATTAGATGGAAGGGAAGAATGTTTAGGAAATACTGTGTGAAGCTTTTGGTGACTTTTTTTAGTTAAGTTGGGAATATGTAATATAATATAAAAGAGAATTTTTTTTTTTTTTTTGGTTTATTTTAGAAGTCGAACAATGTTACCTACTATCTATTAAATGCAATTTTCTTTTATATTAATAAAATTATAATATTTTTTATAAAAATAAAAATAAAAAAATTTCATATTTACCTTTTTAATTTGTTAAAGTTACATGTATTATACTCTTCCACCTACATTGTGAATTTCTCTCAATTCAAATAATTTATTATATAAAAAGTACATTTTATAACAATTTTAATAAACTAAAATAAAAGAAAAAATAAATTCCAAAACAAATTACAATATTAATAAAAATATAAAAATGTCCACCACAACAATAAAATATATATACATAATATTAAAAAAACGAACACATGTGATTGAATTGAAGTGTTTAATGTATATTCATGAAAATTATGTGAGTTTGTTATAATTTTGTTGGTCTTTTTATGTGTAAATATAAGTTTTATGTTTTGAACACATGTTATATTAGGAAAAAGTCGATATAAGAAGTGAAGCAAGTAATAAAAGGAATAGAAGCAACAAAAGCATCATCAAGGATCAACATAGTGTGTTATCCCCATTTTGGGGATAACTAAGGAGATGGTGTCTCAAGGTCTTCGGGTTGTAGATATGGAGTGTCGAGAGACTACATGATCAGCAATACCCTTTTGCACAGATGGAAAACCCACTCACCACCACAGATGGTCACAGGTTTGCAGATGGCATCCACCACACCAGCTGGCTTCCGAAAGGCAGTGGGCCGTGCTCCATGAGGTACAAGTCAATATTATGGTGAGCATCATTTCAATATTTAAGCCATTTGATTATGTTGTATCTTAGATTGCTCTAGATTCCACGATATGTGCTTGGACATTATTCATTTTTCCCCGCTTCACCTTGCTCATTGACATTGTGCCCTAGTAAATGGTTTTCCTTGGGGATGGGTTCGCTACTAGGAACTCCCTTAATGATCCATCATATTGTTCCCGACCATACTTACCACTTTCCATCATTATTTCCCTCCATTTCCTTATCTCTTGGGATTTTAGGGTGTATTGACCCAAGAAGGGGTTGTCCCTCATTCTATGGGAAGAAGGGGCTAAAGGCCCAGAGGGGTTGGTGTTGGGTAAAAGATAAAATCCCTATATAAACCTTCCATATGCTTCGCCCAGGGATCACCCAAGAAAGCAATGAAACACTTATCTTTGAATAAAGGGGACCCACAATAAAATAAAATGCTTAAAAGGTTAGTTGAAGGAAAGGAGGTCTCATCATGAGCCAGCCTATCATGTCCATGGATATCTAATGGTATGACATTGTCGTCATATGGTCACCAAACCAGGGCAATGGCTCTTAGTTGCATGGTTGAGAGAAAGGGGATCTCATCATGAGCCAACCTTCTCATTTCCATTAGGCATTTGTGGGTGACATTGCCACCACTTGGTCACCACACTAGGGCAGTGACCTTCAAGCTCTCCTTATTCTATATTGAAAGAAAACAAAGAAAGAAAGATGAAAGGCAATTGATGGGTTTGGAAAAAGTGCATTGTGGACGAAGGTACCGCACACTCTCTACAAAGGCACCTATGAATGAGACACTACGACCCCTTGAGAGGAGTCTTCCCCCACTAGGGTGTCCCCTCTTTAATAACACTCTAATTGTTGTTACAAAATTTAACCTACAGCCATTAGGGCTGCATAACCCTAGCTATTAACACTCTCATAACTCCTAAACTAACCCTAGAATAGCTCTTAAATTTTGTACACTAACTCTACTAACTAGGGCGCATCTTTTGGGATAGTTCTTGGAAACTTTTCATGGTTGATTTTGCTGCTGCATGCCACTAAATGCTACAGCCATAAAGCTGCAATTTTCTGCAGAAAACACATGTTTACAACAACCATCTTATCTAGTTTCTTAAGTGTTATTTTTCAGCCTATGTTCATTGCTAGGTTTGATGTTGATTTACCTAACTAGTATAGATCTTTAAATGTTGATTTTAGATGTTTTATTTGCTGATATAAATTGATATCTACTACTTCAAATTAGGGACAACAAGCTTAGGTTGCTGATCCAACTAACATCTATCATTGCAAAGTGTATTTTCTTGTGTCTTGGGCAGGTACAGTCATCCAAACAAGTATTATACCTATGGGGCAGCAATTACTTGACTTGCAAGGTATATTTCCCTACCTTTCATTCCACTTAGAATTGACCTCTAGGGGTTTCACTTCCATTTCCCTCTACCTCCATCTCAATCCCCCTAGGGTCACCGAGATCCCTAGCTATCTAAATCATTGTCCAACAGAATGGAGAGAAAGTTGCCTCTAATTTGATGGTGATCCAACTCTAGTAGTCACCCATGTCATCAATTATATGAAGTATGCATCAAGCTTAAATGTGCTCCATGACGATGTGCTAATGAAAATTTTTCATGTCTTCACTGGAATCAAGTCAAAAGGATTGGCTTGCACACTCATGTAATCCAAAGAGTATCCCTTCTACAAATCTCATTGAAGGATTTCTCAGGCAATATCGGCCAGCTACTCAAAGTTTTCAAGATGTTTGCCAAGAGCTCAAACACACTCTTTGCCAAGAAGGTTCTCTGATCGATGATGAGACATATGAGGAAGATGGAGTATTTTCTCTTCCAATTGATGAGGGAATCCAAACCTTTTCTCCTCCCACACATCAAGAAGAAAACATGATGAGTTATAATCCTTTTGAGAACTTTGATGATGCTTTGTTCCATGACTATGGAAATGAAGAAAATTGCCAAAAGGATCTCGATGAATTTTATCTTGCAGAAGGTCTGAACAAGACATTGTCCTCTATTGTCCCTTTCGAAGATAAAGTTATCCAGTCTTGTGAAGAAGTAATTAGCTTCTATGATGTAGATGAAATCATGGAATAACCCTCGGATACAATTGACGATCACATTGATGATTTCAAATAGATTGAGAGATGCAGATGGGATTTGGGTTGTTTCCTTTTCTATGGAGATCCTATCTACGACATTGAAGGCACATCTCGGATAAAGAATACAAAAATCATTTCTTCAGAGGATTTCGTTTTACATCCAGATGGTCCATATATGTTCCAACCCGGTGATATGGTTACAAATTTGTTCCATCCATTCGAGGATGACCTAACGCAATGTTTTCAAGATGGTTTTCAACCACCATACTCAAATTTTGATAGACACCATGTCGTGGCTTGCCCAAATAAATATGAGGTCCATACTACCAAACATAAGTACCTTCATGTTGAGACTTTGGGCAGGGGTTTGCAGACAAAGAAGAGACATTTCCTGAGTCCGACAGAGGACTTTTTATCTAAGGTTGTGCCTTACCACGTTTCCTCTTGTTTGGGAAATCATAGGGTTTTCTTTGGATCTCTTGTCCTTTCTTAGCCTTCAGGGAGCAATGATCTTCTAATTGAAGATGAATACGAGTCGTCGTCTATGTATAGTAGCCCCCTTCAGAGATGGATTGATCAGACATGTGGCTACACTTTCAGGAAGGATGATTAGGTTGATGGTTTCTCTTTCCAACAGGATTTCCTCCCTCCCACCCATATTCATGAGTTTTATTTCATCATAAATTATATGTGTGTTCATACTCATGATTATTATGTGCTTGACTTATCTTGTTGTATTGTATGATTAAGCACAGGGGGGGATACTTTGATGAGATGATCAAATGGTTGCACTAGTTGTATGACTTCACCTGACATCATCCAGCACATGATCTTTAGGGCCCCAAGGCCCCAGGTAAGTAGGTAAGTCATTTTGATTCCCTGCATTTGCATCTTGATTGCTCATATTAGTTTAGATGCATTTCATTTTCATTTTTCTCTACTTGCATATTGATTTCATGCTTAGCTTATAATTTATTAAAAAAATGTCAAAATTTTCTTTTTCTAACTTTGTTGGTTTGGATTTTGATCATATGAGAACAAGAGTGAGTATGAAATCCTACACTTGACAGATTGATGTTTCCTTATAGGCACATGTCTACCATGATATGTTTCGGTTCTCATGCACTCTACGATGAGCATGTGTCCCCAAGTAGGATTCAATTGTTATCCTCATTTTGTCGATAACTAAGGAGATGACGTCTCGAGGCCCTCTGGTTGCATATATGGAGTGTCGAGAGACTACATGAACAACAATACCCTTTTGCACAGATGGAAAACCCACTCACCACCACAGATGGTCGTAGGTTTATAGATGGCATCCACCACCCTAGTTGGCTTCTAGAAAGCAATGGGCCTTGCTCCAAGAGGTACAAGTTAGTATTATGGTGAGCATCATTTCAATATTTAAACCATTTTATTATGTTGTATCTTAGATTGCTCTAGATTCCATGATATGTGATTTGACATTGTGCCTTTTTCCCTGCTTCACCTTGGTGGTT
>CBVK0101841919.1:0-14875 GCA_900067695.1 Picea abies
TTATTTATAAAATATACAATATCTACAAAATACAGATTTAAATAAAACCTAGAAAACTCATTTGGTTTCTACCCTAAGACAGAGAAAGATATTTTTGTTGATTTTTGATTTTATGAATACGAAATAAAACTTACTGAAATTAAACAATCTAATATACTAACTACACATATATCTAACTAAAATACTAACAAATATACTAAACAAATAAACAACAAACAGACCTAGAAATGCTCCAGATTTGTCCTGTGTATGATGACTGTTCAAGCAGATCGGAGGGAGGAAACCCGCACCAAATAATCCAGAATCTTCTCGTAAACGATAGTTGCAATGCTCTTTGAGTTTATTTACAGGACAAACAAGACATAAAAAATCATAACAATTATATGATTTATAAATCTCTGCAATTAGGTAAACCTGTTATGAAAAACTTATACTTAATAATTCAATTAATTTAAGAAGAGAAATATGCCATTCATAAACTGAATCAAGTAATTGCTATGCTTTTAAATACTGGAAGAAATTAGATATGGATCATATTAATTAAATCATATCATTTGCAAAAGACTAAGATATCTAAAGTAGTCATTAATCAAATGCAAACTGATATGAAACAAAAGATTGATATTATGAAAGCTAAAGCTGTAGTAGAACATCAATTTCTGTCTCAGTTTGTATTAGATATCCATTATCCCGGTTCTCCCACAAGCGAGGATCCGTTATTACAAAAAATAAGAAGTATTTAAAGGTTTTCCACAGGGTAAAACCTCCCTGTGGAAGTTATAAACTGTTTACATGAAATCTGGGAAGATATCCCAAAGTTGTCTAAACTAAGAAACCAAAATGAAACTAAAACATCCAAATATCCTCTAGACTCTCCATTCTATTCCATGCAATTCGAATTCACCTGAAACAGGTCAGAAATGGATAAGTTGGAGGGATATTTTATTAATAAAATGGTAAAAATATAATCCTGTAGACTAGCTATAGAATCCTCTGATTCTGTAGCTGGTCTAATTTGAGAATAGACTTGTTTTAAATCTATTAAAAATAACAAAAATATATTCAAATTATTAAAACAAATATTTGATTACTAATTAAAAACAAAGCAAGTCACTTAAATCACAACAAACCAAAACTTCTATGCTAATTTAGAACAAACAAAATCGTAATTGAATCTATTTCAATCAAAGAAAATATCAAATAAATCTTTGGTATGAATGCAACTCATATACAAAATCCATCCATATAGAGGTAAAACGCCTACATCCATATGTTTTTCATATCAATAAATCCATCTAGAATTGATTGTAGGGAATTAAAGATGAAAAATCTTGCCACCGGATCCAAAGCATACACTAGTTCCATAGCATCTTCAACAGGACAATTAGATTGAAATCACACCACTCCTGAAGGAAGCCACAACACTAATTGCCCACCTACAACACTTTAAAAGAGAGGTATGCCAATATAAAAGTCTAAACAATTTCTACCAAAAGTACCATGGATGGCCACAAGCCATGGCCCAAAGTAGTCAACAAGTAGCCATGACTATCTGAAACCTGGAGAACCCAATGTGCACAGGTGAAAAACCTTGCAATACCCAATGCAAACATATAATGGGATGTGAATGGTTCAACAATATTTGTATTTTTCATCACGTGAGGCTGTGAAAAAAACTACAACAACTTCAAGGTAAACACAAAAGGCCCAAAACTCTGTTTCAATTTGCATTTTTCGACCAAAAGACCTCCTCAAGAGAAACTTACCTGCAATACAAAGCTTTTGAAACAACAATTGCTTCCAAACATTGCCATGTCATTTCGTGCTTCTCTTGTGTGCGTATTGACTTTGTTTTCTCTTCATGGAACCTATGCTGGCATTCTTGAAAAAGCTCTTGGTCCATATCCATCAACATCTTTCTCACATTCCAAGTCAAATTGTCCACAAGCATACTCTAGTGGTTTCTTACATTTTTCTCTAGAGTAGGGAAAGTCAATGGCAATATTTCATATTGGTGTTGTGACATCAAATTTATAATATAATCATTGTTCCATAGAAACAAAGCGCACTCAGCTACCTAGAAGTGTGAACTGTTCAGGCAGCGCCCGATTTGTCGAAACAAGGGTACTATACACCTCTGAAATTCAGCTGCTTGGGTGGCTTCTGAAGTTTCCTGTTTATAATAATATGGGATGTCGTTGGATGGAGAAAAAGTGCAAGTGTAGCACATGATATCACCACATAATATATTGAGAACTATCCAAATCTTCGTCATGTGTTACATTCAACTTGAAATCTATCATGTAAATCACCCACAAAGTGTATATCATATTTCAAAACAAGACTGCAATACACCCTCACTGTTAAGAATATAGCAGTAAGCTCTTGAGATTTAAGTGATAAGCCTATACAGTTCCTTGTCCTATAGATGTAAAAGAAAAAATGTCGGCAGACTGGTTGAATACCCTTTGAATTGATCAAGGGTTCAACAGGATGCAAAGACACTTGGCTGAACGAGTGAGAGAGTTGTTGTGGCCCAGGTCTGGGGAAAACATTTCAACAAATACACACAGACCAAAACGTTCCCTTCAACCATTGAGGAGATATGAGAAATGACCTCTAAAACACGAGCTATAACTCTGTAAAAAACCAATTTCTGGTGAAACCTCCCACGATGAAGGTAAAGGTGCTAAAAGCGATTCTGGGTTTTCAACGGTTTGATCTAATTCAGAACCGTTAGCCCAGAATCGCTCACGCAAAAACGTGACTCTGGGGGAATTACGGCGGCAGTCTTAAATAGTCTTCTCTGGAAAAAATGAAACCAAAACTGACTCTGAACACCATGGGGGTTCAAATCGCCCTTCAGGAGCTAGGAGAGATCATATAGTGAACAGGGATTTGGGTAGGGTTTGGACAAGGTATACACAGGACTCAAAACCCAGAAATTTGCCCAAAAATCAACAGGGGTAACCTGGTAAGCAGGCAGGCGTTAATGCCAAAGTGTGCGAGGGTAGTGGAGTTATTTTGGCCCATGTATAATAGTCATTACTCTTAGTACAACCGTCAGTTTACAAAGCTATTCTACCCATTATAGCATAGTTCAACAACTATGTGAATTAGCCGACCAATGAAACCAATGGTGAGTCTATAAACCACTGCGCGCAATCGACGTTACACCAAAGTTTTAAATCATACATCATTCAATTTGAAACCAAAATCAAATATTAACCATGCGCCAATGTATTGTAACAACTCATATCAAGCGTTTAGCCAATGTACCAATGGGTTTTTGTATAATCAACAAGCCAATAGTTGTGAAAACATTAACATAGGGATTATATCAAAAGAAACATATAACCTCTATGCACTTTCATGAAACCAAAGGTCAAGTAGATCAAATAAAAATGTAAATCCAAATGCCAATGTATTACAAACTCAATGAAACCAAGACACACAATCAATACAAAAATGTCCAATGAGTATAGTTCAAAAGTTCTGCCAGCTACATAACGATAAGTAAAAAGTAAGTGCAATATGCATATTGACAGGAATGATCGTGATAGTTTGAATAGTGATTCTAATGCGGCTTCGAAAGACCCAATGTTTTCACACTTACAGTCATGAAAACAAAACGAAAATAAGTGTGTAAAAAGGCGCAAGGAATAAAAGTGTCGTTCATTTTGAAAATTCCGACGAAAAATCGATGTTTGCAAAACATTGGTGTAGGCAACTTACAAGACAATGGAAAAATGTGATTTGGCTGCCAACACCATATAAGCATGTACACCCAAAATATCTCATCAAAATAAACTAATTCTCTAAGACCTTATGCAATTTACCAAGTTTGAGTATGGAAGGGTTGACAAAATGACCTATTGGGTGAATAGTCTCTCGGGTTTAGGGGTATTTCTCGAGGGGACCTCCTTTTAAGTCATGTGGATGATGTGTTATGGATGAGGGGAAACTATTTGGGAATGGGATTCATGGCATACAAGGGTTTGTAGTTTCTCACTTATGGGTGTTGTTGTAGAGGGTGTGTTTCACCTTCGTTTTCAATGCATCCTTTTCCCAAGCCCATTCATTTCCATTAATAATTAATTGTCCAAAACCTTGGGTACTCCCTATTGGTGAATTAATTATCTTAGGGGGAAGTATGAGAAGGACGCTTGAAGATAACGATACATAGAGTGCCATATACAAGGAAAGAAAGGGACACCACATGAGTGTACACACCTCAACAAGTGGGGACATTTATATAATGTTATTTTACTTTTGCTGGTGTTTGATTTTTCAGGAGAATCTTTTCATTTCTCTCAAGACCTTTTTGGGCGAGCATATGGAAGGTTTATAATCATGATTTTATCTTTTTCTAGCCACAAGCATCTGGGCCTTCAACCCCTTCTTCCCATGATTTGAGGGACAACGCCTTGTTGAGTAAGTACACCTGAAAAACCCAAAAGGTGAGGAGATCAGGGGATGAAGTGTGGAACATGGAAACTATGGTCATGAATGGCACGATGAATTGTCAATAGGACCTCCCAGTATCATACCTATCACTAAGGGTGACCCACCTACTAGGGCGCAATGTCATCCACCAAGGTGAAACAGGGAAAATATCATAATGTCCAAGAAAATGTCACATAATCAAAAGAAGTAATATATGTAACAAACTCAAAAACCTCAAATATTGAAATGACACTCACCATAATAACCGAATTGTACCTCATGGAGCAAGACCCAATGTCTTCCATAGACCAGTTGATTTGGTAGATATCGTCAAGATCAACTTGGAACTATGGTGGTGAGGTGGGTATCCATCTGTGCAACTGGACACTATTGGTCAATTTGTCTTTGGGTACTCTATGTATGCAACCTGAGGGCCTCAAGACATCATCTCCTTAGTTATCCCACAAAATGGGGATAACATCTGGCTCCTACTTGGGGACATGTGCTCGTCGTAGAGTGCATGATAACCGAAACATATTCTGGTAGATTCATGCATACACAAAAAAAAAACACTGTAAAATCTAGGGTGGTTCTATAACCCTTCATCCATATACATCAAAACAAAAAATTATACTAATCTCAAAAAGAAAATTTTAGCATTTAAAAAAAAAAAAAAATCGAAACTAAGATGAAATCAATATGCAAGTAGAGAAAAATGAAATATGAAATGCATATAAACTAGATGAGAAATCAAGATGCAAATGCAAGGAAATAAAGATGACCTACCTACTTACCTGGGCCCTGAAGAAGTCAAGTGATCTGAACATAAGGCCAAAGAAGAGATCGATCCACCAGTAATGGCATCTTTCTCCCATCTAAAGCTGTCAAATAATATTTTTCTTTATCAGACTTCTTCTTGACTATGTAAGGGCCAAGCCATGAGCTATCATCCTTCTAATCATATTTGGGCTTTCCCTTCTTCTTGTCCTTAATGAGTGCAAGACTTCCTTCACTGTAACTGATGTATTCTATATTCTTAATGTATGAATAAGAAGGAGGTTCCGCATTGACTTCCCTTTTGATTACTTCTTCATGTTCTTTATCTTTTGTCTTCAATATTTGGATAGACTCTTGCTCTTTACCTTGTAACTTTGCAAGTTTTTCTTTGTATTCATTTGTCTTTGGGAGGAACATGTCTATGGAGTCCTCCTACATAAAATGAAAGTCTTGTGGATTGTACTCAATGGTGTCTGGGACTTCATCAAACTCATATTCACTTGTATAGTCACAACTGTTGGGATTAGTCACATGTTTGTCGGCTCACTCTCGACTGTACAATACCTCAAAAGTGCCATATCCCATGGGGATGTGTGCATGAGTGAGATCCATCCTAAGAAAACCCCCATGGAAGTAGACCAACTCCTTTATAAGAGAACCCCCCATGTATCTGGAACATCAATCACAACTATATTCATGAGGAGGTTGATATATGGAAAATAAATAAAAAATACCTCAAAATATTCGAATAAACTTTAAACCTTAAACATTTTAGAATCAATTCCACATATGTTTCCATAGGGTCGAGTTGTATTTAAACCAAGCTACTCCATTACCTTTAATGAGAGGACATTTGCAGAGGCCCTATAATCCAGCATACAATTGTTCAAGAGGATGCCATTCATGCCTAATGAAAGATAGAATGGAGGATTTTTGTCATTTTCTCGATCGAGATACACAATGTTCAAAATGATGGGAGGATCTTCCTTCTCCATCAGTACCTGTAATAATTTCAAGACTTCCCTCCTTACAGAAGAAATATTTCACATCTCTATCACCGGGAATATCATATTCAATTTTCCAAACATGGTTGCAACATCTATATTCAACTGAATCTCATCTGTGGGAGAGGGATTAGGAAGAAAAACATGTACTAGAGGTGGAGGTGGTGGGACCACCTTCTCTGCTGATGGAGGAGGAGTGGCAAGATATTATGGAGGGGCTGAAGATTTATTTATTCTAGTGTATGTCAAATATTCCATTTTATTTATCTCCTTTCTCTGATCGTCTTTCAATTGATTAAAGTTCCAAAGCCTCCCCTCTCTTTCCCCCTATCTTTTGGCTTCGTCGAAATATTCCTGTGTGAATTATTCTGCATGGAAATTACAGACCATATCCACAAGATTCATACTGTCAGAGGAATGTTCATCTCGTCAGGGACACTCATCTTCTCTGTGAGGCTCTTGGCATGGAGAACACCAAGGTGTTTTTTCTTTGTCGACCATCCCAACTGGTTTCAAAGTATCAAGGGCCTTTGCCTCTTGTTGAGGCCTTGGTTTCCAACATATGGTATCTCTCTGTTGTTTGGAAAAATAAGGTATGGAGGAAGATTGATTTCTCTCCACAGTAGTCAAAAGACCCATGATCTGATTCTATGCTTGGACAAATTGAGTACTCATATGATCTATCTTCTGATTCAAGAAGGAAATCATATCAGGAGCACTACTACTAGAAGCCTTAGTATTTACTTTTGCCTTGACATGAGGGTATTGGAAAGGATCTACCTTCAAGTCAAGGAAATTTTCTTCAATATTTGCACTATACTCTTTGTATTATGCCAAAGAAGTGGGCTTCTTGTCCTTTAGAATAAAGTGAAATTGCCCATCAAATGCATTCGCATAAAGGAAACAAATTGTTGTAGTTTTAGGATGAAAATATGTTAGAATATGACTATATAACCTGTCGAATATGGTGTTAAATTCACTCACGGTATCATTCTCATTTTTATTTATCTAATTTAATTGAGCTACAATCATCCCATTGTCTTTCTTTCTTGTCCATATTCTTTTGAATAACTTGGAAAAATCCTCATAAGATGCCAAATGATTATCAGGTATCCCTTTGAACCACCTCTGGGCATATTCGGTCAAATATGAGGCTAGTAGTCTCATGGATACATCCTCATGTTCCACTTGTGAATTTTCATTGTCTCAACCTATGACATAAAGATGATTGTCTACAATAATGACATTGTTTCTCATAAACTTTGGCAACCATTTGTGAAAATATTTCGTTATTGTGTTGGGGTATCTAGGGATGGTGGTCATGTTAAGGGGTTTGTAAAGGTCCTTTTCCCAAGGGTGAGCCATTTGGTCAAGGGGAAGGGTACCTTGGAAGATGGTTTTGACAAAGCGAGACTTGTGGGGAGGCCTTCTTTAGTAAACGTTAGAAGGTTTGAACCTCAATGGGGAAAAGGATTAAGGGAAGAAAGGTTATGGGAAGGTGGAGTCACCATATTAGCTTCAATAAGGGCTCATCAAAAGTGGAAAGGGAACATCCTTTATGTGGAGTCACCAAGAAAGCTAGGTAAAATGATTTGGGATATATTTCCAAAGTGTTATTAGGGTTCGAAATAGGATTCAAAATCCTCCCCTGCAATGGCCAAAATATTATCGCACAATTTGTAGGTTGGAAAAATCCTGAGACAACCATCAAATGATGACAACTAATAGAATACCTACCCACTATCATCTTAGGCAGGTATTCCTGTTACTTTAGAGACGATAGAATCAACATAAGGGGAGAATCCCAGTGACCCTAGGGGGAATGAGATGGAAATAAAAGAGATGAAGGAGGGTCCACCTATAGGCCAATATGTTAATCATGGAAATAATTTTGAAAGAGTCTTGGTGGTAGCCAAAAGTTTCCAAGAGATGAGAGATACATGTAAAGAGTCATGTACCTTCCCGAGACATAAGAACAAGACAAGTATATGCATATAATATTATGTGGACAATGATGTATATCAACAACAAGATGATAATGACAGCTGCAAAATAAATTTGTTCAAATCTTAGTCAAATGTAAAAGATACAAGCTAGCAAATTGACTATTTTAGCTCAAGAAGATAACATAAAACTTTAGCAACAATGTAAGGTTGTTGTAAACAAGTTCTGTAGAAATAATTTTCATCCTTATGGTTGTAACAAACAAGTTATTACAAAAGAGAATTCAACCATAAAAAATTTCCAACAATCAACCCAAAAGTGTGTTAGCCTTAGTAGATTAATGTGCAAGGATGATTTTAGGGGCTAAATTTCACTCATGGAATAATTTTCCTTGGCTTTTCCCAAAAATACGATTCACTATTCTAAAAATTATTAACCCAAATTCTAAAGGAAAAAATTATTTTACCTAAAAAATCGCCAAAATTTGAATATTTTTACAAAAATATCGCTAAACATTTATAGTTGGCATATGAAGGATTAGTAATATTTGCCAAGGTTTCTACATTTTAAAATAAATTTCCATCCTTAAAATCATCCCTGTTAATCTGGCAAACTTTTAGCAACTTTACACAGTTGAGTAGTAAGTTATAAATGAAAATGTATTAGGGTTTCTGCACCCCTAATGGTTGTAGAAGAAAATTTATAACAACAACAAGACTTATCACATTGATACACCCTAGTGGCAATGAGAGGACTAGAACAACAACAAGAGATTGCAATTTGAACGAGTTGATTATCTCGTGTTTTCACATATACCAATGCAACAATTTTATTTCTCCAATGCAAATTGAAAATTATTAGTGCTTTAACTATTCGTTTATGGAGTCAAAGAATGAGTTAACTATGGGGTGTAAACCCTTTTACTCTGTAAGGAAAGTAAAGATAACTAGGAAGTGCTAGGAGGATGTAAGCCCTTTTACTTCTTTTAGCAGTACCTTAAGAAACAAATTATTTCCAAGACAAATATTGATGGGCTTAGTGGGGTTGTACGCCCTTATACGCCCCATGAAATCCATCTAGTTAACCCTGCAACCAAGAAAAAGAGACCATAACAAGATAAAACCCTTCACCTAGAGAAATAATTAACAAGAGAAACTTCTACTTTACCAAGATTTTTCGACAAATATGCAAGAGAAATACTCCACAAGAGGTAGTGCACCACTACTTTCCACCAATTGTAAAGAAAACCATAACAAGTGAAAAGGAGAGATCAAATGCCCAAGAATAGAGAAAATTTCAGCCAAGTACTTCTCACAATGGGATAGTTTTTGTTATGAAATGAGATTCAAATGATTTGTATTTATACAAAATATCTTGAACATTGTTTTTCCACATAAGTTAGGGTAAATAAAAAATAACGGGGAAACAACCCTTATTTTTCCCCTTTAAACAAATAATATTATTTAAATTTTTTTTTTGCGCATGAAAGAAAACCCTAAAACATGACATCACCCTCTAAGGGTCATGTCTTGGCCCTTTAGGAATTTTTTTGGAGGAGTAAGTTTAAGTATTTGGGGATCATAGAGCCTCCCTCTCATGCACTATAGCCTCCTCCAACCAATTCACGACAAGTGTCAACAAAAAACAACTTCACCACCAAAACCCTAGCCTCAATGATGACGTCAACTCCTCAAGGGTGGCTTTTTGGCCTGTCCAGGCAAATCGTTTGGCATGTGAGGGATGTGAACGTTCGTCCAAGGTGTTCTATAGGCCTTCAAATGAAACTCTACATGGTCTGGCATGTGATCCATTAACATCCAACCCATGGGATTAATACCCCATGTAATCCCAAGCTAGGCTTGTTCCTCCAAAACTGTCAATCAGATGGGTCTTGCAAAGACAAATGGATACAACCTCCAAGGATATCAAGTAAAATCATCATGATGAGTGAATCAAATAAATAAAATATCCATCTAAGTATGTAAATCCAAACTACCTCATAAAAATAAACTAATGCACAAATTCCCTATGCAATTTACCAAGTTTGAGTATGGGAGGGTTGATAAAATGACCTATTAGGCGAATCGTCCCTCAAGTTTAGGGGTGTTTCTCGAGGGGGACTCCTTATAAATCATGTGGATGATGTGTTATGGATGAGGGGAAAATTTTTTGGGATGGTGTTAATGAAATACAAGGGGTTGTAGTGTCTCACTTATGGGTGCCTTTGTAAAGGATGTGTTGCACCTTTGTTTTCAATGTATCATTTTTCCAAGCCCATCCATTTCCATCATTTAATTAATAGTCCAAAACCTTGTGTACTACCTATTGGTGAATCGATTATATTAGGGGGAAGTAAGAGAAGGCCACTTTAACATAAAGGCACACAGAGTGCCATATGCAAGGAAATAAAGTGACATTGCATGAGTGTAAACACCTCAACAAGTAGGGACATTTATATAATGTTATTTTTCTTTTGTAGGCCTTTGATTTTTTAGGAGAATCTTTTTATTTTTCTCAAGACCTCTTTGGGAGAGAATCTAGAAGGTTTATAATAAGGATTTTATCTTTTTCCATCCACAAGCCTCTAGGCCTTCATCCCTTTCTTCTCGTGAAGTGAATGACAACCCCTTCTTGGGTCAGAACACCCGAAAAAACCAAAAGGTTATGAGATGAGGGTATGAAGTGTGGAAAGTTATAATTATGGTCAAGAATAGCATAATGAATCATCAAGAGGATATCCCAATATAATACCTATCCCTAAGGGTGGCCCACTTACTAGGGTGCAATGTTCATGCAAATGTCCAAGAAAATGTCACATAATCAAAAGAAGTAACAGATGTAACAAACTCAAATGCCTCAAATAATGAAATGAAACTCACCATAATACCTGACTTGTACCTCATGGAGCAAGACCCAACTTCTTCTAGAGGCCAATCTATGATGTGGATACCGTTATGATCAAACTGGAGCTATGGTGGTGAGGTGGGTCTCCATCTATGCAAGTGGACATTGCTAGTCAAGCTATCTCTGGGTACCCCATGTCTACAACTTGAGGGCCTCGAGACATCATCTCCTTAGTTATCCCACAAAAGTAGGATAATAAGTAGAACTATAACTTTGAACAAAATTTCTAAGCAATTTGGAAAATAATTTTAAGGAAAAATTGGTTTAATTTATCCACTTGTTATCTTTTATAATATATCGAGAAATATAAATAATTATGAATCATAGTAATTGATATAAAATTGTTCTCTTAGTCATCGTGTACAACATTTTTTTTAATATTTAAGATTTGTAAAATAACTATCCTAGATCCATCTTAACTCCAGATCTATCATGTGCTAAGAGGGATCAAATTCCTCAAGGTGAAAAACTTTTCTCAAGTTTCACACTCTAACAGATGACATATGTACCTCGAGGGAGTTGATGCATATCGACACTTGATAAATTCAATATTGATAAGGATATATGGTAGTTTTATTCATGATAAACATCACCCAAAATTTAGATCGTTAGCAATATGTATATGCATATGTTTTATATTTGTCTTAACTTTAGATCTGTTATGCATCGAAAGGGATCAAATCCCTCAAGGTGCAGACGATTTTTAGAGTGAAAAACTTGGTGAAATGTTTGCACCTTGAGATATTTTATCTCTATCGATGCATGATAGATATGGAGTTAAGGTGGGTCTACATTGGTTCTAGTCACGGGAAACAATGTCAAATTTTAGATCATCATCAATAATCCAATCCAATACCTCCAAAGTATCCACCTCAATATGAAGATGAGGATGAATATTTTCTGAATGTGTAGAGATATTCTAGGAAACATGAGCGGGAGATCATTTCATGTTCGTATAAAAATAATTTTGTAAATGCTAATAAATTTGACATGATTGGACTCAGTGAAAATTCAATGCAATTGTTACTATTGAATGTCTAAACAATTATTCATTTGAAAGTTTAGGGAAAAAACATAAAACAATATATAATAAAATTCTTGAACATTATAGAGGAGGTGGTCACGAAGAACCTTTGTGTATGATTATCCAAGGTGCTATTGGTAATGGAAAGTCCTACTTGGTTGGCATTATTAAACATGCCCTAGAAATTGATTTGCTTTAGATCATAAGATCCCCTTGCTTATTTTGTCCCCTATTAGTTTTGTGGAATTCAACATATCTACATTAAAAATACACTATGCACTTCATATACCAGTAAGGGACACAACCAATTACAAAGGTGACATTTTATTACCTTACTAGAGGAGATGAAACACATCAAATACTTCCTTATCGATGAGATGAGTTTTATAAGGGGTAATCTGTTAACACAAATTGATGCTTGAGTTCATCAAGATTATCCTGAATTTTTTTTCGTTCCTTTTGGAGGTAGATCAACTATATTGGTCAATGATTTGGGACAAATACCTCCTATTATGGACAGTCCTACATATTCATGTGAAGGTCATGCAAAAGAATTATGGAAATTATTCACAATTGTTGTACCTCTTGATACAATGTCCGAGAAAGATGGACAAAACATGGATTGGATACATTTTAGACATTTTTTAATGAATGTTAGAGATACAATTCCAATTTCATAAGTCCAAAAATTGCTAATGACACATGTACATATACCAATTTCTATGGTTCCACAAAAAATTCATTCGATAAGGCTATATATATTTTTGCAGCAAATGACAATGTTCACAATCAAAATAAGTTTTGTTTGAGATCTCTCAGTTTCCCTATTGCATGTAGTGTTTTTACAAGAGTAATTCACAACTAATCAATGGAAGGAGACGAGGGAAAATTGGACAATGACCTTCTTATTATTGTTGGAGCTAGGGTTATTCTTACTTCAAAATTATGGAGTAATGCAAGACTTCTCAATGGTTCCCTTGGGGTAGTTGAACATATGGTGTATAATCTTTGAATATCGCCTCCCGAACCTCTAAAATATGTTTTAGTAAGATGTGATAACTAAGTGGGGGTTCCATGGGATGAATTATTCCCTCAGACTATGCCTATTATACCTATTGAAAGAGGTAGTAATAGATAGATTCTATCATAGACTTGCTTGGGGATTAAAAATCCGTAATTCCTAGGGGTTGACATTAGAAATTTAAACTATTAATATTGGAAAGACATAGTGAGGTCTCACTTTTACTACAATATCTTGAGGGTGTGTGCAAGCTAATGACGGTCTCTCATGATGCATTAGTGGCAATGAAAACCTGGAAAAACAACAATATGTTAACTTGGAGGGATTATTCAAGGTAGTTTTAAAATGAATTTTAATATGGTGTAAGAATATGAAATGTAGGAAATTTAATCGGTTTTCTGAATATACAACTTGTATTCATAAAAATTTTGAATAACTAGTTCAAATTTGATTTCTTCTAACAATGGTATCTTATTTTTCCAGCAAAATATAAGGTATATATTTTTGTTTGTGTAGGGGTTGAGTATGTTAATTATTGAATTTCATTCCAAAAAATTGTATACTCGTAGAGGACCCATTTCTCTTGTACCTTGTATTTTTTTTAAATTTTCAATATTAATTTTATATTTTTTTAAAATTATCAAAGTCAAAATATTCCTAAAATTACAACATGTTTTGATCGTGTAGGCTAAGAGGGTCTTAACATTATCAATTTTTTTTTTAGATCATAGGTATTGGTATCCTTTAGTGCCAAATATAACTCATTTGAGAAATGGGTAAGTCGAGATAAAGTTATAGCATAAAAAGAGATGTATGTATTCTAGGATTTTGATATATGTGAAGACAAAAATAAATTAAAAATAGTAAATAATTTTAATTTAAAATAAAATTATATATTTGAAATATGCATAGATGAATCTATCTATGTCTATAGTTTCGTCAAAAGATGAATTGTTTATCCTATATAAAAATAACGTCAAAGACAAAGATATAGAGGGGTATTCACAAAAATGGAGGTTTTTATCAATTTGTAGTCTGAACCACTAGATTTGTCATTCCAAACCTAAATACAAGCCAACCAAGTCAACATACACCTTGTCAATCCTGTCTAAAAAAATTGAATTCAAAAGAATGCATGCACGTTCTTAAGAGCACTCGGGCATTCTAGGAGCATGCATGCATTCCTAAGAGCACACACACACTCTAGCAATGTGCATGTGATCTTAAAGATGGTTTCCTTCTCGATCTCTCTCCTCCCTCTCCTACATCTACACCCCCCCCTCTATCTCCCTCTATACCCACCTATTTGTCTCCCTTTCTCTCCCTCACACTCCTATACATGGTAAGACCTATACATGGCGAGACTTAGACATTGCAAGGAATGGGAAAACCTATATCTAGACCTTACCTTGACATGCCTCAGACTCTCACACTCAATCCCTCTCTATTCCCCCCATATTCAACTCTCTCTCTCTCTCTCTACCCCTTTGTCCCTCACTCCCCTCTCTCTTCTATTTTTTCTCTTTCTCCTCAATGTTAGTCTCAGTCTCACTCTCTATGCACCTCTTTCTCTCTATATTCCCCCTCTATGTCTCCCTATGTATCCCCCTTTCCTATAATTCTCTCTCTACCCCCCTTCTATGTCTCCCTCTTTTCTTCCCTTCTTCTCACTATCCCTCTCTCTACCTCCCTCTCTTTCTCCCTCTCCTCCCTATCATACTATGTCTATACCCCTCCTCTTTATCTTTCTATATC
>CBVK0101841922.1:0-25356 GCA_900067695.1 Picea abies
GGAGACACAAATCCCCTTCTTCAGGGCACCAACCCTAGGGAGCACCAACTCCCTCGTCTTTAGGGTACCAACTCCCTTATTTTTAGGGCACCAACCCTAGGAAGTACCAACTCCCTCAAATTACACTTAAAGGATATGAATCCCTTCGTGTTCCGCCCTTCCACCCTCACTGCCTTAATATCTTTAGCTTTCCTTCTTGAAATCCACTTCAGCTTTTGATCTTCTGATCTGGACTGCAGAGACACTTTCTTCTCACCACTCTTTCTCGTTTATATACTCTTCCAATTGGTGTGAGCTATGAAACATTGTGTCCCATTGTTTGGACCATCACTCCTCTTCATTTTAACATTAACAATAATCACTATTATTATTCAAACATTATTTTTAATTCTTTTAAACTTAGAAAGAGTTATTTTCATAAATAGATCACAGGTATGGATTGATTTCTTTTTAACTCGATTCCATGTCTCTGCAAATATTGCAGAAATTGAGTTTTGCAGAGGCGCTTCCTTCAAACCATTTACATGTGACCATATGCGCAAAACCACAGGTTTATTGATTTAAGAGCTGCCTCTTCTTTTACCCTTATTTCTCTATTCCATATGACCGCAGGTGGTGACTAGGCATTAGGAAAAGCGAGTGTTTGATCACTTATCAAGATCAACAATCACGTTTTAATTTCCACGAAGAGATGGACGATTGTCGTTTACTTCGGGAATTCGACGTTTGGCGATTTCCAATCTTTAAAATAATTAAACCTTCTAGAACAAATTCACGTGTCCTTAAACTTCAATGATTGAGAATGCTCTCGAATTAGATCAACGGTTAGCATTAACTTTGACCTTTGACACTTTGGGCAGTTGCTGGTGTTAGAAAATGGTTTACCTCGAAGTACATACTCCCGATGTGACGTAACTTGTCGATGTCACTGCTGACTTGGAACTGGTCTAGTGGCTGCCATGTGTCACTTAGATTTTTGACTTACACATACCTGAAATGCCAATTTCATCTTGACACTTTTCATCATTTGATTGCGCGACATGTCCTTGCTGACGTGGTCTTGTTGATGTGGATATCCTGATGTGGCACATGTCCTCCTCCTGGATCTAATGATTGTCATGTATTTTCAAGATTTGATGGTCCTTCTTTATGGATTACTTTTTCCTTCCACTCAACTTGATCCAACGGTTGAGAATGATCCTTGAGTAGATCAACGATCAGGGATGATTGCGGGGTCCCAAATAGCACGACGTTTAAAACTATCATCGAGTTCTGCAATGGAAACTGCTCGTTGGTAGTGGAACTGATGCCAACCGTATATCTATTGGCGGGTGACGAATGACGGTCTAGAATAATCGTGGGATTGGAATTAACGCCTTGTTCAATCCTCCCTTCGCGATCCGTAATCAATCCCCATCCTTGATCCGGCACTTGCGTATCCAACGATCACGACTTGATCTAATTGTTGACTAGTCCTCCAACGGTCCTTCCCTTGTAACTCCCATATATGACAGTCCTGGTTTGTCTGAAGTATACATCAGTGGACATGATTCTTCTCCTTCTTTATGCAGGTTTTCTCTATGATCCAATGGTTGGGTTTGCATCTGAATTCTAGATGAATGGCTCTCGTTGCTTGATATTTTCCCTTGTTTAGTAAGATTTTCTCCTGTGGGATTTCTGCAATGCTCTCTCTCTTGAGCTTTGATCGTAGGATCATTGTTGATCTGATCATGATCAACAATAATCACGAATTGCTTCATCCTTAGGGTGATTTTTCTTCTGTTGATCTTTAGTATACTTTTCCTCCCGAGATTAACCTTACTTCTCTACTGCATTCTCTTTCCATTGTTAACCTTATCATAACTTTTGACATCAATGACAATATATCAATGAAAATATGTCCAACAGTATGCTCATTGATGTTTTCATATGCCCAAAACACGGGATAACATGAATAAGGTGGCAAAGATTTTTGTAGCTAAGAAGGGGATCAATGCATCTATGATTCATGGAATTCATAACTTCATAATTGAGGGACTTGCTACTCATCATAGACATGATTCAAACCTCCAAAGTGGTTTAAGGAGGGTACATAAACTCACTGAAATTTATAAGCTTTACTGCCCCAACTCAAAGAAACAATGGTGTTCCCCATAATAGAGAGCAATGGCAAGACACTATTATAATGCAAAATGTTAGGAAAATTTGGAGGATTATTATCCTACAAAGGTTATGTTTGTGGGGGAAATGATAAAGGGGATGGCTAAGGAAAAGGTTGTTGATGGGGGAGGTCAAAACTTTGATTAAGATATCTTGGTAGGGAAATAAGATGGACTATGGATTAAAGAAAATTATAGCATCATGAACATACACGGTAACATTCATGAACTAAGAAGAAAGGAAAACTAATTCACATCATAAATAAAAATGGGTTACAACATAGAAATTTCAAATCCATCTAAAAAATATGGAAAAGAACTATAATTGGATAGGTGGTTATTGGTCTATTGAATGTGCTTTTTCTAAGAATTCCCAATATACCCTTGGAACAAGGGCATACTCCATTGGAAACACGAACATCAAAAGCCTTGTTAAAATCTTCCCAACATTTCCCAATATGCCCACTACTTGGCTCAAAGGAAAAGAGCCAAGTAATTATGGGCCATTGGGAGAAGGTACTTGGGGTTGGGAGAATAGATGGTGGATCCCACTTACAAGTGGATCCATGCCACTTCTGCAACTTCATATCTAAAATAGATCTCCTAACAAGCCCTTTTGAGGGTGGTCTCCACTCAACTAATAGATTTCGAAAGGTATGATATTAAGAACTTGATAAAACTTAAATTTTCCGAGTTCTCGATAGCCAACAACCAAAAATCCAAGAAAATTGGTCAATTATGGACTCTAGGAATGTTGTTATTGGGAACCACTGAAATTATAAATTTTAGGTACTCCCAATGTACCCCTTCTTGACTTAAGGTCTAATGTACTTAACCCTCGAAATTTAGAACAATCACATAGAATGTAATAGAATACTTTTGCAAAACCAAAGAACACAAAAGAAATAGATAAACCCCGAAACAAATATCTTGTATTAATGATATTCAAGAATAGAGAGTTATTTTTACTTTCCTCTTCAAAGGGGTAACCTTTGATAGAAAAGTTCCAAATACAATAGCAAGTCTTGACAAAACATTACATAACCTTCTACTCAATATATAACTATCAATATAGAATATTAACTGTGTATGATCCTACTTATATGAGGGCATACTAACTAATTTCAGCCTTATTAATGAAGAGGACCCTTTTTACAATGAGTGAATTTTAATTAACTATTTAGTGGGCCTTATTTGAGGAAGGTGGCCTCATACATCCATAAAGTATCCTAAGTAAGGGGGTTATGGTAGGGCCCTTGTTGATGATTGGTAGCTGCGAGAGGTATTATCCTTTACATGTAACCTATGACTTAGACTAGAATATTTCGGAAGTAAGTGAACCATTAAAAAGATGTGTGAAAAACCTAGAAGACAAGTTGATCTAGCAAAATAAATAACATTAGAATATTATCTTCCAGAAAGACAAGTCGACTCCACAAGAAAAAGATAAACATAAAATATAATTACCAGAAAGTCAGGTCAGCCCAGCTAGAAAAGTCACTGAAAAAATTAATATAAAGAGGATGTTTTAGCTCATTTGTACACCCAGTCAGAGCACAAATAGTTTGGAGAGCTATAGTTGTAGCTACAATTGCAGCTGCAAGGAGGAATAAGGGTGTATGGTCATCTCTTGGTCTTGGTCTCTCTCTAGCGTTATCGAGTGATATTATTGGTGATTCACATGGCGATACTCTTGGTGATATTCTTTCCAAGTATGGCGCAAGTCTGAGAGAGTAGTGCAGTTGCAACTTCTACAGTTGTGTATGGTACTTATTCTGTGGATATGGAAACTCTCTCTCTTGTGCGCTACCCTTGGAGAAGGAGTGCTCTACTTGTCTTGAGTTGTTGTCGTAGTTAACATAGAGGGTTTATCTATTGGTTCTAGAGTAGGCTTGCCAGAATTATTATAAGTAAAGGTTAATGTGCTCGTGGGTGGCATATGTGAATGCCTATGGTTGGGTGACAATGATGTGACATTGTCTATGGTTAAGTGAGCATACCAAAATTTCAACATGGTATCAGAGCTAGTTTCCTTCATAACAGTATAATCGATGTAAGGAAGATCCTCAGTTTAACAACTAAGAGTGTGGATCATCTTCAATAATCTTTATAACAGTTGTGCTTAAATCTTCTAAATCTTTTGAATGTGTTGATGATGATCTCATAAATGTGCTGATGTGATGTGATGCTTTAGTCTTTTGATATCCTGCACACATATAAGTAAAACGTGGTTATCTTGCTTGTTGTATCTTAGATATTCTTTATTTGTAAATATTGCATCAAGTACTTTGTGGATATCTCATTTGTGAATAGATATTTTGTAATTATTTTGTAAGTACTTGTATCTAATACTCATTGGTTTAATTGATTCTTTTGTAATCTTGTAAGTAACTTGTAATCTACTTGTAACAAAACACCCCTTAACATAGTTGACCCCTTGCCCAATCTTTAGTCACTAGTCTTAGTTGACCTAGGGAAAAGGCTTGCTTTACATGCTAACCCTTGCATCTTGCATTGTTGCCTTAGCATCTTAGGATTAGAATCCCCCAAACCTTGTAAACAATTAAAACTAACTCCTAGAACTTAACTTTAACACATCTAGTAACGAAGGTCTACCCCCTTTGGCTTCCCTAGGAGTAAGCCTAGACGGGAAAGGTTCCGGTCAAAGTGACAGTGTGGGTTGTGAACCTAGGCATTGTGCCTCCAAGGACACACTAAGTGAGCCAGAATTAGCTCACGTTTGCAAGTGTGTATAAGGACGACAACACACCCCTCTACCTACTCTTGACCGACCCTGGGAATCCATCTCGATGAACTACATATCGGGTCTTTCTTCAACCAATCAGGGAAATGACTGTGTTTTTGTGGTTGTTGATTGATTTTCCAAGATGGCGATTATGATCACCTACAAGAAGAGCATCACAACAGATGCCACTGCAAAGCTCTTCTTCAAATGAGCGTGGGTACATTTTGGGATACCACAAACCATCATCTCCAATCGAGACATCTGGTTCCTTAGCACATTTTAGTTGAGCCTCTAGTCACAGCTAGAAACCAAGCTCACCAAATCCACGAACTTCCACCCAAACGGATGGCCAAACCGAGGTCGTCAACAAGAAGATCGTGCATATTTTGTGCATGTACAATTCCAAGCATCCATGCACATGGGATGAGAGTCTTCCCTATATTCAACATAATTACAACCGATCCATACATAGCTCAACCAATCATAGCCCCTTTCAGGTGGGGTTTGGATTTCAACCATTGGGTCCCATGGATGTTGCACTACCCCTTACGTCCACATAGGAAGAATCATCCCATGTGCAAACTGAAGTCGAAAAAGCCACCCGATTCATTGAACGAATCCAACACATCATCCAATAGGGTTAGGATATTTTTGCAGAAGTCTAATGCCAAGTACAAGCAACGCCATGATCAACACTTGGTGCCACATAAGTTTTAGGTGGGAGCTAAAGTTTGGTCACACTTGCAGAAAGAACGCCTTACAAGACCCCATTAAAAGCTTTGTCCACTCCGTTATGGACCTTATACCATCACCAAGGTTGTGGGTGACACTGATTTTGATCTTAATATTCCCCCCTTCCTTAGCTTGCACCCAATATTTAATGTGGACCTCCTTTGGCCATACTTTCCACCATTATTGGACACCTCAGAGGTAGCAGAACAATTGACACCGACATAGCTCAACCTCCACTACATGGAACATGAATCCACTTATCATATCATGGACACATAGGACAAGGGAACTCGCCAATAAAAGTTTAAGCTTTATCATGTTGTTAAAGAAGGGAAACTCCTGCACCAAGGCAAGTGGCTCACCCAGGGCCAAATTCAGTAGAAAATTCCTCATCTGATGGGGGAACTCAACACAATGGACACCATTGCTTCTTAAGGGCGGAGGATTGATATAGGTGGATATCAGTGGCCACCCACCTATTCCAACTGGCTCACATATAGATTTCATCTTGGTATTTTCAGTTTTCATTTTGGCAGTTATTTTCCTAATGTTTCGGGTCTTGAACTTCTGGGGTAGTTTGAGGCCCTAGACGACGTTTTTTGGGCCCACCACAGTCAAACTATCGATAGAGTCAGAGTGTGACGAGATAATGTGTATTCCTTAAACAAACCTTACCAACGGGCTATCGTGTGCCTAAAATGGAGATCTTATGAAAAAGTTACAACCCCGGGAAGTTGATGTACCAACTTACCCCAATGGGGCCCACATGACTTTTGGCGCTTCATATCCTAGGGTTAGGGTTTTGGATGTCTAGGATTTTGACATTCATGTTTGATGTAAAATTCCTTTGGAGCCTCATTGTACTCATCTTCTTGCGAATGAGAGTAGCCATCACATCTATTCCCAGAGACAAGCTGCCACCATTCTAGCAAGCTTGTTTCAGTCTGCATTTTACAGTTTCAACATATTTCTTATTTAATAGAAGTCAAGTTTTATTGTATCTTTGTTATTATGCACCGTGTCTCTCTGTTAATATAATAGATCTTTGTTTTCATTTCATTCTTCTCATAAATCTGGATCAACCACCTGTCCAATGCGTTGTATGATCTGATAGGGACCATAGAACTTGGGAGTTAGCTTATGGGGAACTTTATCTATGAGTGATGTATGTTTATAAGGTTGCATGTAAAGAAACACTTGATCCCCTTCGACAAAAGAACATTTGGATCTATGTTGTTCAACTTGTTTTTTCATTCAATTTTGCAACATAACCAAGTTGTCCTTGGGAGTACAGATAATCACTTCTATGGTGAGAATCATTTTATCTACTACCTAAACCTTGGAGCTGCTTGGTACTTAAGATGCCACTGATAGGGGTTTTGGCCATACACAACTTCATATGGTGTCATTTTGGTATCTCGATGATTAAGTGGTATCATACATGTTATTGCACAGTTTGTACTTGGATGTAAAGGAAAGGTAAATGAAGATGAATTGGCGTAACGAGAGACTATCCTATCAATGTCACCTCAATAGGATGTCCATTTCTATCTAGGGTGGTAGGCACAGGGGAGACGTCCCCGATGACCTGGGGTTTTGAGAAGGAAAAGATTTAAGGCTAAGTAAATTTTTCCCTCTCACAACTCACCACCGATCAGAAAGTCTGGCTAAACAACCAATAAAGATAATAATAACCAGAAATGTACCTGCCCAGAACAAAGCAACAAGAAACTATATTTGCAAGGTCACTTGCTGGTTAGTACTTCATATAATCAAGGACTTTCTCAAATAAAGCAATTGACTAATATATTGATGAAGTAAGAAAAATGTATGGTATGAGTTATCACATTGCAATACTTCACAATAAATGCTTCATAAATGCTTCAGAATGAGAAAGAACGATTTAATCATCAATATCACAATACAACTTTCATTAGAAGCAAATAATACCATGCATTATCCAATCTCTCAATTGCTTAAGAAAGATAAAATGATGCAAAGTATAACTATAATTCCAATGGATAGTAGCAACAATGAGGTTAGTAGGTTAGGGTTAGAAGGTATTAGTAGTTGTTCAAAGATTTTGGAGGTTGTGATCAAAACACTCAAGTAAGAAGTCTTAGACCAGTGCATTCACAGGGAAAATGGAGTAAAAAATGGCTGCAAGAATTGAAGGGACAATATGATAATAGTAGGGCCAAAGAAAAGAGGAATTTGATGGTGAAGTGTTGGTAAGCCAAGGCTTCAACCATCAAACCCTAGGGGAAAACAACTTACTAAGGTGTAGGCAACCCTAGGCCTTAGCACATTTTCCTCCTTCTTTAGCTCAATGACAAAGTAAAATTGGCTTGGATGAAGAGCAAGAGATAGGGTGTTGCAATGGCAAGGCTCTAACAATGTCTCCAACAGAAAAAAAAAGCTCCTTGGCATAATCTAGTAGGGAATTAAAATAAGGACACCAACATGTGCTTATTTCCTAGGGTTTATTCTAGAAATTTCATTAACAAAATGAAAGTAAAACACTATAACCATTCAAGTAATGGAAGGATTGCAGAAATTCACTTACATTCACCATATATTCATCAAGCCAAACTCTAGTTATAAATGTTCCACCAAGGAAAATGCAAAAAATCACCAAAGAGAAGCCTCCTTCAACAAGTGCGCCACAATTTCAGCCAAAACCCTAATGAGGGCCGCAAATTTCAGACCTCACAGAAGTGTGAGTGAAAGATGATGAAAAAATGAGAGATTAAACCCTCAATTTATACCATACCAATTACCTTAATTTAATTTAAGGTCACAAAAGGCCTACAAGGAAAAAAATAAATAATAATATTGTTTTTACATTAAATGTCATGATAAAACCCTAAATCAAGGATAAATGAAGATGTCATGCCCTTTTAGGGTGACGTTAGCCCCTTTCAGAGCAACGCTGGCCTCCTGGGGAAAAACGTTAGGCCTTCTTGTGCCTCAGGAACATGCCAATATACGTGCCACATGTGCCACAAATGCCTCCCAAAACCTCCACAAGAACTGGATGATGTCATGAGTGTCCTAGGTGACATCATGGGCCTTCCAAGGCCAATGTACTAGTGGAAAGGGCACAACCCCCCTGGGTACAGGCCTGCTAAGCTGCCTCTGGTGGAACGTCCTCCTCTTCTCCGGCGCAAACCCTTTGATCTGTCTCTGCCCACTACTGGGGTCTCAACATCCATCTGATGGGATTTCAACCCCATGGAAGTCTAAAATAATTATCTCCCCATGTGTACCTGTCCATCGGGTATGGTCCTCCACATCAACAAATATGCCATCCATGGGCTCATAAGTCACATGGATCATAGAAATGTCAATCACATTTAATCATCAAGTTTATTAAACATGTGCATACAACCCCTTTCACCCGGACAAGTGCTCAAAGACATTATACTAATCTACGAGCCAAGTTTGGAGGAAGTGATAGGGCATCCTATTGGGCTAATGCTCACTGGATGTGGGGTTTTTTCGGGAGAGATCAAATCCAAGCCATGTGAGTGGATGAAGTGGATAAGGGATGCCTGGGCAAGGGGTGCAGTGATAGCAGGGGAATGCATGGCTTACTTGTGGGTGCCTCTATAGAGGGTGAGATGCACTTGTCATGGATGCAAATATTTCCAAGCCCATTCATTCCTTTTATCTTTATTCTTATTGCTTTTTCTTTCAAGAAGCTAGTCAGGGGACACTGCCCTGGTGTGGTGACCAGTGGTGGCAATGTTACCCACAAGCATTTCAAGGAAATGAGAAGGTTGGCTCGTGATGAGACCCCCTTTCTCTTGGCTATGCCACCAAGAGACACTACCCTGGCGTGGTGACTATCTGCTGGTAGTGTCATACCGCTACATGCCCATGGACCTAATAGGCTGGCTTGTGATGAGACCCCCTATCCTCTAACTAGGTCTTATTTTTATTATTTTTATGGGTCCCTCTGTTTCTTGCTGAGAAGCCTTTTACTGCTTTCTCAGGGATCCTTGGGCGAAGCATGTTGAGGTTTCATTCTTTGGCTTCTATCTTTTGCCAGCTACTTTGACCCTCTGGGCCTTTAGCCCCTTCTTCCCACAAGGTAAGGTGCAACCCTTAAATATTTGGCCAACCCAATGCCCGAACCAATGTAATGGGATGGATGAGCAGGAGAAAGATGGAAAGTGGTAAGTATGGTGGGAGCGGACAATGGCTTCTCATGAATTCCCCCAGTGGCAACCCAAAACCTATGGGCAAAATCTTACTAGGGTATCCTGTCATTCCCCCCAGATATGGTCAAGTGGATAGGTATAAGATCCAAGCATCCATTAGAAACAAAAGGATTTGAATGCACATATTAAACAAAAGGATCAGAGTGACACATACCATGATACCTGGACTCATTACCTCATGGAGCAAGATCCATTTCTGCTACAGGACCAGGCCGAGTTGATGGATGCTGCTGTTGCTGACAAAGTGGAGGCGCTGAAGAATGAAAAGATGGGCCCTCCAAGGCCACGCTCTAGTCAGTCTGGTTCTCGATACTCCATGTCTAGGACCTGTGGGCCTCGAGACATAATCTCCTTAGTTATCCCTAAACTAGGGGATAACAAGACCCTTCCAAGAGAATCTCTATCTGACCTACTTGTAGGTTTTGAAAAACCCCTGATGGCCTTCTAGTGGGAAGTCATGTACTGCAACCAAAATCTTCTTCTTGAGACCCAATCCTGGCACTAGGTAGACTTGGTCTTTGTAAAAGATGACGTCATCAATGACTATACCTGCCCATCCAAAATCTCACAAACTAACTTGTTCTTGGAATATTCCACTAACAAGTGGGATTTCCAATCTGTTGAAATCTCCATAAGGGAACAAGCTGTTGGTCTCCTAGACAATGCATCTGCCATAACGTTCTTACATTTGGCATACTCTATGTCAAAATCAAAGGCCTGGACCTTTCTCACTTACTTCTGCTGACGTTCACTGAGATCCTTCTGCTCAAGGAAATACTTCAATCTGTTATGGTCTGTCTTGACCACAAATTTGCTTCCCACCAAGTACTGTCTGAATTTGGTCAAGGCATGCATGATTGCAACTATTTCCTTATCATAGATCGAGTACAGCCTCTCGGCCTGACTGAGCTTTCTATTCTCAAACACAATGGGGTGTCCTCCTTGCATCAACACTGCTCCGATCCCCTGTCCTAATGCATCACACTCCAATACAAACGACAACGTGAAGTTCGACAATGCTAATATTGGGCATGTGCCCATGAGTTCCTTCATGTGATCAAATGCCTTCTGTGACTCGTCGGTCTAGATGAAGGCCCCTTGTCTGGTGAGATCGATGAGTGGTGCCCCCAACTGTGAAAAACCTCTCAGAAACCTCCTGTAATAGTTGCATAGCCCAAAGAAACTTCTCAACTTTGTCACGTTCTTGGGCATTGGCCAATCCAAAATGGCCCTGATCTTCTCCTGGTGCAGCTGTACCCCCTGTGCGCTGATAATGTGTCCCAAATAAAGCAGCTCTATCATGCCAAACTCACACTTTGACTCCTTGGCATATAGTGATTGGGACTCCATGATGCTGAGTACCTCATCCAAGTTCCTTAGCTGCTCCTGCCATGTCTTGCTGTAGACGAAGATGTCGTCGAAGAATACCAATACTGATTTCCTCAAGTGATCCCTGAAAATATGGTTCATGCAAGACTGAAATGTAGCTGGTGCATTGGTTAGTTCAAATGGCATAACCAAAAACTCAAAATGACCAAAGTGGCATCTAAATGACGTGTTCTGTATATCCTGCTCTCGAATGCGGATCTGATGATGTCCAGAGCGTAGATCAATCTTAGAGAAGAAAACTGCCCATGCAGTTCATCCATCAACTCATAAATGCGTGGGATAGGATATTGGTTTTTGATGGTTTTCTTGTTCAAAGCTTGGAAGTCTATACACATCCTCATGGTATCATCCTTCTTCAGGACTAAGACAACTGAAGAAGTGAATGGGCCATTGCTGGGTTTGATGTGTCCCTGCTCTCGAATGCGGATCTGATGATGTCCAGAGCGTAGATCAATCTTAGAGAAGAAAACTTTCCCATGCAGTTCATCCATCAACTCATCAATGTGTGGGATATGATACCGGTTTTTGATGGTTTTCTTGTTGAAAGCTTGGAAGTCTATACACATCCTCATGGTATCATACTTCTTCAGGACTAAGACAATTGAAGAAGCGAATGGGCCACTGCTGGGTTTGATGTGTCCCATCACTAGCAATTCCTTGATTGCTTTCTATATCTCATCCTTGAACCTTCGAGGATGACGATAGGGTGCTGAAATCATGGGTTTAGCGCTCTCCTCCAACTCAATGGTGTGCTCAAACCCCTTATCAGGTGGTCTTCTTCGTGGAATCGAACCAAAAACCTGCTAATGCCACCCCAACAAAGTCCCGATGTCTGTTTGGTACTGCTGCTGACTGTTTGAATCCCTTCGTGTGGTGATCAAGCACTTTGTTGCATAGGCTACCTTCCCATGCTTGAAGATCCTCTCCATCCTCTGGGCCGAAATTGTCCTGGGTGCCCTTGTCGACATGCCCCTCAACACAATCCTCTTCCCTTCATTGTTTTTGAACCCTATCTCAAGGGTTTGGTTGTTCGTCGTGATCTTGCCCAAGGTGATGAACCACTAGACTCCCAACACCACATCTGTGTCAGATAGGTCAACCACATAAAATGTTTCTCTCACGGTGTAGTTACCTAGCTTTACCTCCAAGTCTGGGACTCTGTCTATACAGTCCACTGTGTGGCCATCTGCTACTGCAATATCAAGCCCCTCCAACTCCTTTGTTTGAAGTGCTCACCTTGATACCAATGATGCATCAATGAAGTTGTGGGTGGCCCCACCATCTATCAGGGCAATTGTCCGCTGTCCTTGAATAGTCGATCTGATCTGGAGGGTGCCATACCTAGGAATACCAGAAAGGGTCGGTATGACTCCTCCCTTTGCTGGTGCTCGCCTGTTAGCCTTCTCACACAATTGTGGTACTACCGGTGGTTGGGCCCCTACCAGTGTTGGTGGTCGCTGTGGAGGCTGCTCCTCCGCCTGTGATGGATCCTCCTCTGAGCCAGTGGATCCACTATCCTGTTCCCCCTCATCACTGTCCACACTGTCTGCTGCCACCTCAATATAATGGGCCTCTCCCTTGCCCATGCACTTGTGGCCGGCGACCAAAGGGTCCTTGCAGGTGAAGCAAAGTTTCTTCCTCATAAGCTCTCGCCTCGTCTCCTCATCCAAGTTCTCCTTGCTCTTCCATTCTCTCTGGAATGGCTTCCTGTCTCTTGTGATGTCCCGTTCCCAAGAATAGGCCAGCAGAGAGTGACTTAATAGCCTATATGTTCCCGTAGACTATAGTCAGGCACAAACAGGGAACAAAGGGAGAAATAAGGGTGAATAAATGGCTAAACGATGAATTAAGCCAAAAAACATAGGAAAAGTCACTTAGGCCAAAGTCAACGAAGAAATAGAAGAAAAATTTGTTAAGGGGGGACATAATTAATTAATCATTCGACTTAGTAGAAAAAGCGCTCAGCTTAAGTGATGTCAATGACAAATTAGATTAGGGGAGGTATAAGAAGAAGAATTCGACCTAATTCCTCATTATGTTATTATTTTCAGTTGAGAACAAGTTCCATAGGAGTAAATCGACCTCTTAGCTGTTTTGTGGATTTCTGGGGGAAACCACCACCCAAATCGGTTTCGATGTTGGAAGACACACCCTAGCCTATCGGGGATACCATGCAGGTATTTCACCGTGCCAAATCAGGAGTATACAAACCTAGTTCACCGGTTGCACAGTGCAACCAATGAGGGCGCAAGGGTTAGAGAGAGTTTTGTGTAGCTGGGTTAGAGAGTTCTCATCATTTCCTTCCGACCTAGTTGAGAGGAGGCTGGGGTGCTTCTTTTGAGCCATTAGTCATCAGATTCTGATGGTGGAATATGCCAGGGCACAACAGATAGCCAGGAAGTGCGCAACACTTGGGGAAGGACATTTGGGTTTCCAGAGAGCTTTTCGGATCAGATCTGGGGAAATCCTTCTGACCCAGTACAGAGGAGGCCAGGGCACACATTTTGAGACAGACATCATCTGATTCTGTAGGTAGAATCATCAGGGCGCATTGTGAGAGCCCATGAGGTGCTCAACCCCCCAGGGGATATCATCTAGGGTTCATTCAGAGCGTCAGTGAGTCGATCTTTAGTCTGACAGACATCAGGAGGAGCCTAGAGGCTAGGGTGCACGGTTTGAGACAGTTTTCAGGCTGATCGGTTGAGCATAGTCACTAGGGCGAATATATCCTTCATTTGCAGCAGTTGCCGTGAGTTTCCGAAGCTACATGTTGTCGATCTATCCGTGCATGTGCAGATCCATTCACATCTTTTGATCACAGGTATTTTGTATTAGTTACATTATATTCCAGTGATGATCCATGAGATCTAGCTGATGATTAGTTCTCTGCTTTCAGCGTATCAGTTGTATTTCCTACTTTTTCCATATAATACATGCTATTGTGTTGTGTTGGTTCCTTATTACACATACATCATATATTCTGCTCAAACCCTTATTTATATGACACACACATGTGAAAATCACCAAGCATGTTAAACAAGTAACTGGAACACATCCAGAGGCACCTAGAGTATCAACTCTGTGAGCCGAGACAACAATTCAACAGATTCTATCTAGATCCATTGGATCAGGGATATTTCAGTGGTATCAAAGCCTTCTTCTTGTTATCCTGTGAAGAAGTGCTTTCTCATGACCCCATGATTCCGAGAACAGGTGCGGAATACCTAGAGGGTTGAGGACATATTGGGGACGAGTACATTCAGTACCGCAGAGGACATAGTAGAGACAGAAGAGACAGGGACATAAGGGACTACACACCCTTCCACACTCAAAGGATAGGGATCACATCAGTTCCGACACAGAGGCAGACATAGAGAGGACTATGGGTGACAGGCGTGAGACACCAAAGGGCAGGGGGAATGGCCCCGAGACACATTCTGACAGTACGCAGGCCATCTTGAATGACCTAGCTAGAGGACAGGGGATATGATGAACGCCATAACATAGATGGCCATCAACATGCAGATGATCCAACACAATCTGAGCACTGTGGGTGCCAACGTGACAGGAGGAGACGGTGGTTCAGGAGGACACCAGGGAGGTGGGGCCAGTGGCTCCAGTGGATCTTATGGCAGAGCGAGTGGACATCCTTCACCTATCCGTGCCTATACATCATCTGGGAGGATTCCCCGACCTTTATATCCGCAGTGCCACATGACCCATTTAGGGAGTACATCAGAGATTATTTGGCACTGGGACCAGAGTTCCATGCAGACATGAGTTTATTAGATTATTGTTCAATCAGGTATCGGAATAGGTCCCGGGAGGGATAGAGGGGCAATGCAGAAACTCAAAGCATGGACTTCATTAAGAAAGTGGGAAAGTTGAATATTCCTACTTTCGATGGATCATCACAATGCTCAACTCAGGCATGGGTACAGAAGCTTGACACATATTTTAAGGTGTTAACCCTTAGATTTTCAATCTTGAAAGTCTTAAGGGTTAAGAGCCAACATGCAACACTTTGGTTGGCATACTGAGATTTTCCCAGGGTTTTAGCACTTATGTTGAGCAGGGGATTGATTCACACATGAGGGAAGTACATGATTGGTAGAGGGTTGCTTAGTTCAGAGGCACAATCTACTTGGTTTCCATGCATTTTTTAGAGAGAGATGTATACATACATGTGTTGCTACTTTTTAGGAGGCACAGTTTGAGTGGGTCTCCTGAAAGTTTGGGGCAGTTTAGAGTATACAGTATGAGTCCTTGAAGGATTCTAGGCCTGATGACATTTTTTTCGGGTGACATGTAGGAACTTGCTATTTTTAGCAAGTTGCGACCCAGGCCTAGATTCAGATTCCGAGAGCACAATATTGATCCTTGAGGCATCGAAAGCCCTTTGGACCTTTTCCGGATGATATCACCCATATTACTATTTTTAGCTGGTTGAGCGCCAAGGCTCGCATGTCAATCATGATTGCATATTCGGATTCCTTGCGGAAAAACGAGATCAATGAGTATAAAGTCGAGGGCATTCATACGACTTTCTATTTTTAGAAGTGTCTATTTTTAAACAGTGACATGTGGTGGTGTTCTCCCTATCATCCTGGATAATGTGGATTGTTTTTTAAAATTTGGGAGCTAGATTCTATTTTTAGAAATATCTATATTTAGCACGTACAGTCATCATCCATGCTGTGCTAAGTGGCACTCTCAGATTTCGGCATGTGGCAGATTATCAGAGTGATGTGGCATCATTTAACCAAGGGCGCATAAGATGAGGTGGCACTTCCATGGAGAAAGTTTAGCCAATTAGGCTAGCTTTTCCCTCTAATTCTTCTTCACCCGCTATAAAAACACTTTCCATGTAATCCCTAAAGCATTTTTCCCTATGCCTCTTAAACCTCTAACCCTATCCTATCCTAATCGTAAACCCACTTCCCCTTTCCACTATACCCTCACTCACCTTTATCCTAACCTATTCATTTAACCCCTTTAATTAATTAAATATTTACCCTTTTTCCTAACCCCGTCCACTCATACTTACCATTCATTTTTGCTAACTCAAATACCCACTTTCTAAGACCCATTTATGTTGCCCAATTTGAATTAATTATTTAAAAGTCACTTTATTTTTTATTACTTTAAAGTTGTCTCCAGCTTTTCTTTTATTAATTAATTAATAAATGAAACGTTTTTGTCCCCCTTTAAAAGTCTCCCCTTTTAAATTAATTAACACATTAATTAATTAATGTGTCCCCATCTACTAATTCGTGTCCCACCTTTACTACCTTATCCCTTTATTATATTAATTAGTTGAAAGGGTTTTGTCCCCCTTTTAATTAGTTGGTTATTAAAGTTGTGCCCCCTTTTTAACTCCCCATGCAAACATACATTACCCCCCTTCTTTTTATGCCTTATGCACACTTTTGTTAAAAAGTATATGGTTTAAATGACCCATCTGTATTCTCCTTCCCCACATCATTTCCCTTAGCGCATGCATCCTCCTTTACGTCTCCCATGCATGCCCATACTTACCTACCTGCGCGCATAGCTCACTCCCTCATGCCATATTCCATAACTGTACGCTTCCTTACGTCATCTCCCATATCATCCACTCACACACGTGGTGTTATATTTAAGTGTTCTCATGTTTCAAGTGCGCCCTATCTTGCATCCTAAGCGTATAACCTATCACATGCGCACTTGAACTCTTACACTCATCTCCTATCCTCTAATACGCATGCACTTAACGCTTCTCATCCTCTCATCCTCTTTTTATCCTCGTGTGCATGTCGTATCCTGTTTTAACCATGCGCCATTTTTCATACGCATTCACTCACCTACGCATCCTCCACTCGTGTACTCCTTATATTTCCCTAAGCCATGTTATCTCATGCGTGTACTTACTTTTTTTAGCCATCCATGCGCTTGATTCCCATAGTTTCCATTATTAACTTCCCATGCAACCTCCTTTTATCTTGGGGAATTGCACCCTCATAACTATATAATGAATGGAGTCCATTGGTTCGTGGTCGGTTCTTGCAGTAGCAGCATAGTGTCTGTCATTCTTTTCTCTCTTTCTCTAGTCTAGTGGCCCCTCTTTGAGCAAAGTAGTCATTGTATCGGTTGTAGGTTTGTCAAGTGTGGTGCAATTAGCTCTCTTGGAAGCTTTATCAATAAAGAAGTGTGTGTTTGTCATTCAAACCTCTTTTCTTGGTGATATTATGGTAAATTTGTAATCTGATGTGTCATTTTCTGAACTGTTTATCATGGTTAATTTTGATCATTTTGAATAGTTTTCATCTTCTTTCTAGTCTATCTTCATTGTGCTAACCTTGCAAGTTCCCTCCAAGAGTATAAGATCGATTTTCTCACTGTTTTGGACCGCTTTCACACGCTGTCCAAGACAAAACAGCTCGCTGATTTTTTAGTTTTAACGCAGAAATCAGACCTTAGATCAGCCAGAAAGGCGCTTCATTGTGCCTAGGGACTCCCCCCAGAGGCTAGAAAGCACTAGCCCAAACGAAGAGGGGTTTAGCCCATGACATATGGGGCTATTTCTCCTATAATTAGCCAAGTTTTTACCACTGTCATAACAGGTTTATCAGCTTAGATTGGAGAGTATAAATTTGTGCTAACACAAGGTCAACCCGATGACAGAGTCAAAAGCTATTAGCTTTGCCACCTTGCACTTGGATAGGGAGGCCCATGAGTGGTGGTACCATGGGCTGGTGACTTTGGGTCACAACCATATTACTTCATATTTGGAGTTCATCGAGAGGTTGATGGAGAGGTTTGACAGGACGAATCCAAAATTGCATTTCAAGGATCTGACACAATTGAAAAAGACATGGTCAGTTGAGGCCTTCATCATAGAATTCCAGCGGAAGGAAGTGGTCGTATCAGATATTTCAGAGCACAGATTGGTGATGTTGTTCACTGAGGAGATGATGGAGCCGTTGAGGGGTTGGGTTAAGAATTTTAAGCCTCACACCCTACAAGAGGCCATTGTGCACACTAGAGACATGGGGGACTCAGTGCTGAAACCCAAAACCTTTACCAAACCCTTTGTGTCACAAAGAGAGAAGGATCAGAAGAATCCTCAGAGGGATTGGAAGGGTAAACCCAAGTTGGATGATGACACTAGACGAGAGTTGATGAGAAAAAAGCTGTGCTTCTCTTGCAGAGACCCTTGGGTCCCAGGACATCGATACATGGGAAAGGGATAGATCCACTACATTGAGGTGGAATCAGGCAGTGAGGAGGAGGATGAGGAGATTGTTGATGATTACAGCTACTTGAGACATCCTCCAGGACACAGACTGAGTAAGTTGGCCTGAGAGAAAGCCCATGAGTTGGCTGTATGGTTCCTCTCTGAGACAAAGAAGGAACATTGCGTGCCCCTGTGTGGGGTGAGGAAGCCCATGAGTTGGCTGTGTCGCTCTTTTTGAGACGGAGATGAAACGATGTACTGGTCTCCTCTGTGCAGAGAGTTGAGATGATGTGATAGTCCAGATGATTCTCCTGTGAGACGCAGTGAGATAGAGATCTATTGAGTAGGACGTGCCTGTGGCTGAGCACAGGTGAATGTGATCCGAGTGTCTGAGCACAGGTGAATGTGATCCGAGTGTCTGAGCACTAGTGAGTGTGTATTCTCCTGTGAGACACAGTGAGATAGAGATGTGGACATCCCTGTGGCTGAGCATAGGTGGGCGTGCCCCTAGTGGTTGAGCACTAGTGGGTGTATGAGATCCCTTGCTATATTGTCCAAGAGTCAGACTTACCTGTAACCCTATTTTTGATGTAAAGGGTACAGGTCGACCCACCATAAAGTGAAAGATAATTAATGTAAAAGATAATTAATATGGTAATTATTAATTATATTGTGAGTTATTTTGGTCGGCCTTGTTGTGCCAATAGACACCACTGTTGATAGGTTCAGTCTAATATAAGTAAAGGTAAATTCCCCATTGAGGAATCATATCACAAGTGTGCGTTTGGAAATTTTATCAAACACTTGTTCTTGGGAAAAGTGTGCACCTCTCTTGGGCACTAGTCTTCTAGGGTTTGTGAGCACCCTCTTGTGTGCTAGGTCTTTATGGTGGTGGAGGTCTTTCTCTTGAAGAATATAGCAAAGGATTGGCTGGGTTTTATTTCCTAGTTGAGAAGGGTTTCCCAGGATACCTCTTGTGTACTTGTTCATGGTGTTTCTTCTTGTGATCTTGGTTGCTGCAACAAATTGTTTATGGTTCAAGTAAAATGCTATAAAATGAAATGAACTTCATGCTTAAGCCTAGCTTACTGAAAAATCAACAGAGATCGGGGCACAAGCTGACAATGATTCAGAGAAGGAGCCTACACATGAGCTAGAGTAGCATCTGAAGAAACCTCAGATACAGGGAGAGACACAGCCAAAGGAGGAGACAAAACCTTGTAGAGATGTGAAAGGGGGAACCATAGCAACCCTTTTCGGAGTACCCAGGTACAACACTCTCAGGCTCAAGGGCCTTATACAGGGGCAATGTATGACAACTTTAATAGATGGTGAGGTCACCCACAATTTCGTCGATGCGTCCTTAGTAGCCCGGAGGGGATTACACACTGAGGAGTTTGAGGGGTTCACCGTGGCCGTGGCAGGTGGATATACTATGACATGCTTGGACATGGTCCCAGACCTTGAGGTCAAGCTAGGAAACTACACCCTAACAGGTACCTTTTATGTAGTTGACCTGTCAGAAACAAATGCAGTATTGGGGATGCAGTGGCTATATTCGTTCTAAGAGATTGGGTTCAACTATCAGACGTTGACCATGAGTTTCAGAGATCCCAGCGGATCGAGAGTGGTGTTGAGAGGTATGTTTATAGGAGCACCCAGAGTAGTATCAATGAAGAGCATGGAGTGGATCTTCCGTCATGGTGATGTAGCATATGCAACAGAGTGTCTGATCACCACGTGGAAGGATTCAGAGGGAAAAGAGCATTACCATCCATAGATCGGAGAGATTTTGAGTCAGTATGAGCCAGAGTTTGGGTCGATACCACTAGGGAGACCACTAGACAGGGGGTTCGAGCATACTATTGAGTTGGAGGTGGGGGCTACACCTGTGATCACCACACCCTATAGACACCTCAAGAGATTCAAGGACGAGATCGAGATAGCAATCAAGGAATTGCTTGCGATGGGGCACATCAGGCCCAACACGAGTCCCTTTGCTTCTTCAGTCGTTCAGGTACTGAAGAAAGATGGCACATTGAGGATGTGCATAGACTACAGAGCCCTCAATAGGAAAACGATTAATAACAGGCACCCCATTCCGCGCATAGATGAGTTGATGGACGAGCTACATGGGGCAGTTTTCTTCACCAAGATGGATCTGTAGTCAGGATATCATCAGATCAACATCAGAGAGCAGGACATAGAGAAGACAACGTTCAGATGCCATTTTGGGCACTTCGAGTTTTTGGTCATGCCATTTGGGTCGACCAACGCACTGACCACCTTTCAGTGTTGTATGAATCACATCTTCAGGGGGCAGTTGGGGAAGTACCTTTTGGTATTCTTCGATGACATTTTGATTTATAGCAGGACATGGGCTGAGCATCTGGCACACTTGGAGGAGGTCTTGGGCATTATGCAAGCACATTCATTATATGCCAAGGAGTCCAAGTGTGAGTTCAGGATGAGAGAACTACTGTACTTGGGGCATATCATCAGTGAGCAGGGAGTACATGCTATCGCTGGTGCTCCACCTGCTAAAAATAGAAAACCATCTCGGAAAAAGTCCAAAAGACTCGAAGTGTCTCAAGGATCAATACTAGATGCTCATAATCCTAATTTAGGGCCTAGAGCTCAACCTGCTAAAAATAGAAAGTACTTGCATGATCCTCAGAAAAAGGCCATTGGGCACAGTATCATGCAAGGACCAACATTGTATGCTCAAAATTGTTAAATGAGTCTCTGGTCACCGTCTCCTAAAAAGTAGGGTCACCTTCTATATATAGAAATCTCTCTCAAATCGCTATGAAATTGTGCTAGCTCTAATTCTGAAACAAAAACAACCATATACCAATCATGTACCTATCTCTGATCGGAACCAAGCTCTGGCTCACACAAGTGTTAAAACTTTGGGAAAATCTCTTAATGCTAGCCCAAATAGTGTATGCTGGCTCTTAACCCTTGGGATTTTCAAGGGTGAAAATCCCAAGGTTAACAAGCTCTAAAAAGATAAAGTCATTTCCATATCTTGTTAAGAAATGTCAGAATTATTGGATGTGTGGATATGGTAATGACAAACATGTAACATATTTATATGAGACATATTTTTGGGTTGATATTTGTGCTAAAGTAGAAAAGAAGGTTGTTGGTTTGATAATTGTCAATGAGATAAATGTTTCAAGTTCTCTCTTGGTTAAGATTAAGATGAGATATGATTCTTATGCTTACTTGGTAAAGTATATTAGAAGGAAATTTTGTTTATCTTAAGGATAAATTGTAGCCTTGTCTTTGATCCCATGAGCTACTTTCATATTATATTTCAAAAATGGGTGTTGTATTTGTTGAATAACATATTGCAAGCCTACATGTATAAGACATTGGTCATGAAGTTTCCACCTTATTCTCCCATGAAGATAAGGGTAGTGAAACTTGTAATTCTTTTTAAAATTCATACTTTGATGATGTAATGGCTAATTTAAAGAGCGTTGTTTTTTAAGAGAAACCCTTGTATGATTATGGAATGTTAGATGTATGTATTTCTTCATGTGATGAGAATGAGGGAAGCCAAGTTTTCAAAGTGAGGATAATTTTCAGCTTGATAGCCATAATTTAGGAATGGATTATTGGGCGTGTTGTAGAGATCTCATTTATGACAATGATGGGGATGATTCTAGGGAGAAAAATGTTGATTATGTGCCTCTTGGATAGCCATGTTTAGTAGGTGCATGTGCAGAAAATTTTTATGGTGTTTTGCAGGTATGTTTGCCCATTTTTAATTCTGAAAATTGTCAGTTTTTGGACCATGTTACTGATGATGAAAGTGTTGGGAATTTTCAACCATCTTCTTCATTTTTTTGTGAAAGTGCATTGTGATTTTTTAGTTGTAAATAATCTTTTTAGTGTTGGAAATTGTATGGGGCAGCATATTGAATGTAGATTTTATGAAGTATATTGTTGTAGTTGTTGAAGAGTTGGTTTATGACCACACAAGAGTATAATGCTATAGCTAGAAACTAGTGTTTCGGGGTGCATTTTAGTAGTATGGGGGTGAGTATCTGAAGAGTTTCATGATTACACAAAGAGAGGGTATATTGACTAGCAAAGGGTGTATGTGCTATTTCAGTGGATTCTTCCTAAGGCACTCATGTAGGTTGGCTGAACTAATTGTAGCACTATTTTGGGCATGTTATTTTGAGGAGATGCTTATGCCTTTCTTGTTAATTGATACATGCAAGCTGTTAGGTTGGATTAAAGTGCACTATTGGGGGTAGTTTGAGTGAGGTGTTTGCCTCCAGATTTGCTATGCACTTTTAGTGCAGTTTTTAGGTAACCTACGTGTAGACTATGGACATCGGTTGATGAGGGCATTGTTATCGCTCAGTTTGTAGGATAGGTTTAGTAGCTTGGAAGTAAGACTCAAACTGGCGTAACAGGAGCTTTCCCCATCCACTGTCACCTCGATGGGGAGCTCTTTCTATTCAGGGTGGCTAATCCCAAGGGAGACGTCCCTAGTAATCTGGGGTTCTGAAAGGTCTTAAGGTTTAAAGGATCAAGATAAGGGTTTCCTTTCACAGATTACTACCAAGAGAGATAGTCAAGAATGAAGGTATTCCACTGAGAAGGCACCTATTAGCGAGACAAGGCAGATAAAACTAAAATATGCCACAGTGGTTAGTACTTCAAATATTAATGACTATCTTTAATACATATGAGCAATAATAAATGTAATGATTGACGAAGTCAATGATTGCAATTAAAGCCTATGTTTTATAATATCACTTCTTCAATAAATACAAAATGATAATAGCATTCAATGTATAAAATCAATCTTTATATTATCACAACGCAATAAATGTGCTCATACATAAATATTGTTGCTACGTCACTATACTATCTAAGGGTGACGTCAGCCCTAGTTCTAAGTTAGTTTTGAAAGGCAAGGAAGTAGACATTTTGCACACTAAGCCAATGAAAATAATCTACACATCAATGCCAAATGCTATATGACAAAATCACAACGTCTTATACCAAACAAGAGATCAAAAAAGGTGTGACGTCACTAGCTAATTAGGGTTAGTAGAATCGCTAGGGTTAGTTAGGGTTTCAACTCAAGAGTGTTTGAAAGATTGTTTTGACAACAAAAGACTCAATGTTGCAATTTTTAGACTAGTGCCTTGGGTAAATGGAGTCAAAGAGAGAGGCTAAAGGCTTAGAAAGATTTAAACCTAAGGACGGGAGAGTTAGGCTTAATGGTGCTGCAATGGCAGGGCCACCAAGTCAAAACCCTAAGGGGAGGAGGCTCATTCCGGTGTAGCTAAAGCTAGGCCTCATGCTCCTCCCTCTTTCCTTAAGACTCTTTGGCAAAACGACTAGCTATAAAACATAAATCTAGGGCTGAAAAGTGTTGTGGAGCCAAGGCTCTTCAAACCCTAAGAGTCAAACCCTAGGTGTAAAATCAATTAGGCCTAGGACGTCTTCTTTCTTCAATTTATGTTTCAAACTAACTCAAGAAAAAGGAGAACTAGTGTAGCAATGGCTAGGCTAAGTTCTTCTTAATCAAATGGCTAAACAAGTCTTTATCATGGGGACATAGAGCAAGGACCTACTTGTGTGCTTGCTCCCTAGGGTTTCAATGATTAAGCATAAAAATAACAATGTAACCATACGTGTAAGAATTTTAAACTACAACCATTCAATCAAGAAGTTTTGTATGAGAAAAACACTTACAAATCAAAGATGAGCTTATCAAACCCTAGTTGTAACACCTTCCAATGATAAAAACACCATATGCATGCCAAAGATAATCCTTCGAAGTGTAGCGCCTCAACTCCAAGAGCCAATAACAAGACAAAAGACTAAAAAGAATCCTCTCACAAGAGAGTGAGTTGTGTTATATCCAAAATGAGGCTCAACGTCCTCAATTTATATCATCTACATGACCTTGAATTACAAAATAGGTCATTAAAAATAGCCGACAAGGCTGTCTTAACAATATTCCATTATTTGTCACATTAAATGCTAAAATGTCAAAGTAAGAGCTAAAAGGGGAGACGTCAGGCCCCTCTGAGGGAGACGTTGGCCCTTTTTGGGCATCATCAGCATCCAGAAGGCAAAACGTTGGCCCCTCTAGGGCTCCTGCAGGCTGCCACACATGCCAAATGGTCCAAGCACACTGCCACATCCTCCAGAAAACGTCTAGCCTGCCCTCGGTGGCATCCTGTCCATCAAAGCCATCACCTCATCTGCAGGGGGTGATCCCTCCTAGGTCGATCTCTGCCAAAGTGTCCTGGTGAGGGCGTCCTTCTGTCTTCTCCATGCAAGGGCTCATCATGACGTGGTCCTGCCTCTGCCATCCCAGCAACCATCTGATGGGCTCTTCAGCCCCATGGAGGTCCGAGATAATCATCTCCCCATGTGTACCGGTCCTCTGGTACCTGTCCGCCGGGTATGGTCCTGCACATCAAAAACTACGCCCTCCATGGGCTCATCAGTCCTAGAGATCATAGCAATGTAAATCATATTTCATCATTAAAGTTATCAAATATATGCATGAAATCCCTAACATATCATCTAAGAGCTCAAAGATATTACACAAATCTACTATACAAAGCTAAGGAAACCGACAGAATAACCTATTGGGCTAATACCCACAAGAGATGGAAAGTTTCCTCAAAAGATCATTCAAGCCATGTTTAACGAGGTGATATGGTTTTTTAGGGATGTCCAGTCATAGTAAGATCAAGGGCAGGTGTTGTCTGTGGGTGCCTTTGTAGGAGGCGAGCTGTACCCGTCATGGATGCATTTTTTTCCAAGCCCTTTATTGCCTTCATTTTTCTTTTATTGCTTTTCTTTCCCTTTTTTTACTTCAAGGTCTGACCAGAGGAC
>CBVK0101841926.1:0-22541 GCA_900067695.1 Picea abies
CTGTTGATTATTTCTTGGCCTCCTTAGTTGTATGTGTCCAGACTTAATTTGGCAATTTGAAGTCTATGAAGGATTATTACTTGACTGTATCATTATTTGTTGTGGGAAGTATTTATTCCTTTGAAATCTTAATTTCTCATGTCTAAGTCTTAAGTAACAATTTACAACTTTTTGACCAAAGTTAGAATAGTAGAAACAATATCCATAGAAAAATTCTTTGTACCTGGAAAATGGTTGTCTTCTTTGAGCAAATTGATTTCTTTCTTGCTGATGACATCTTTCAGCAGAGAGAGCATTTTTTCTTAATTCTACAGATTCACTCCTGGCACCTTTTTATTTACTCGTCTTAGGCGGCTGATTGTCTTCCTTTGTTTTTGCAGGTTTTTTATTGTCATTGGTTGTACTTTTGACAAACTTGATGGGTTCTTCATTTCCTGGCTTCCCACTGCTTGATCCCACTTCATAACCCAAACCAATTTTCATCTTTGTATTCCTTTGATGATTCATAATGGTGGCTAATCCTTCTGAGGCTTTGATACTTGACATATTCTGATTATACAAGGCTTGAAACTTCTCCATTTCTTTCCTTGTTTTCACTACTTTTTGTTCTAATGATTCACATCTTGCCTTCTTTTCTGATAGTTGTTGTTTTAGAATCTCTTCAATTTTCTTTGCCTCTTCCAATTCTACTTTTAGTAGGACAAGGTTTTCATCAGGTTCTTTACTGTCTTTCTCGAAATGTATCAACAATTGGCTTTTCTTTTTGTTCTTGATTCTTAGTCTGTCAATCTCTTCCAATGCACTGATCAGTTATCCTTCCATGTCAACCACAACTTAATCTTCATTAACATCACTCCCTGTGCTATTATTGTCATATTCCTCTTTGGCCATAAGTATGAAGTCATTTAGTTTATCTTCAATAGATGAATCATTGTCTTCATCATCTGAAGGATCATCATCATTTTTTGCACAAATACTTTTCTTCTTAAAGTTATTCTCTTTAAAGAAATTTATGTGTTTGTATTTCTCCTCATCATCACAAGTCTGATCCTTTCCTTTGTGGGGAAATTTATTTGCAAAATGACCTATCCTACCACAGTTAAAGCATTTGAAAGGAAATTTACCTTTGTATTTGCCTAATCTCTTCTTCAGTCTCTTCACAAATTTTTCTTCAATTTCATCAGGCTCAGAATCCTCATTCTTGTCTGCTTTAAATGATGCTTCTCTGGAGGTGGGTTTATCTTTAACTATTCTCATTTTATCTTTAACTATTCTCATTTCATATGCAGTCAATGTTCCTAGAAGTTGGTCAAACTGCAAGTTTTTTAGATCATTAAGTTCTTCTATAGAAGAGACCTTCAGGTTGAACCTATCTGGGAGAGATCTCAAGATTTTCTGAACTAAAGACGATTCCCCAATTGTTCACCAAGTGCCTTCATTGCATTTACCATTTCTTCTATTCTCAGAAAGTATTTTCTAACAGTTTCATCTTCTTTCCTCTTCAGCTGTTCAAACTGTATTCTGTAGGTTTGAATCTTTGCATCCTTTACATTCTCATTACCCTCATAACTACTAATGAGTTTGTCCCACATTTCTTTGGCAGTTCCTAGGTGCATAGCTTTTACGAATTCTTCTTCTGCAAGCCCACTCAAGATAGCATTCATAGCCTTAGTGTTGAAGCTAAATTATAGTTTGTCATCCTTATTAGCTAGCACAACTGGCTTTACATAACCAATATCTACCACATCCCAGAAATCTGGACCTAAAGCCATTATGTAGGTTCTCATTCTAACTTTCCAGAAGGAAAAGTTTGTTCCATTGAACAGAGCGGCCTTATTGGTTGAATTTTCTTCATGGCTTGACATGTTTAATCTCTAGGATCTACCCTTAGATAAAAGGGGCCGGCTCTGATACCAATTGTTGAACAACTAAGAGGGGGGGTGAATCAATTGTTACCATGCTTAAACAATTATGCTTCTTTTAAAAACTTTACAAGGCACTCAATGATGATGACAATCATGTAGGGAAATAAACGTTGACAAATTCAGCATCAGTCACATATATGAGAAACACAGAGACAAATATTTCCTAAGGAAACCCATATAGGGTAAAAACCTCTTTTTTCTTTATATGATAAGTAATCACCAACTCATAATGAGGCTACAACCTCAGTTTTGCAAGCTGCTACTTGCTGAGAGAACCAACTCTCTATTTTCTCTAGCACCCACTAGAAGGAAGCACCAACTCCCTGATTTCTCTAGCACCAACTAGAAGGAAGCACCAAATCGCTGTGTTCAAGCACCCACTTGAACCTCTGAGGACACTAGTCCTCCCTAGCACCTCCCAACCACCCTGAATTATAAATTCTTTGTTACTAAAACTTATTACAACGATATAACATTATTCAATGGCTTACCAGCCTTGTTGTTGTTCTGTTACACTACTCTACCCTGTCTGCATTAGTGTCTTCTGCACACCTCTAGCACTTTCTGTTCTTATTCCTTTTATGATCTATGTGCCATATCCCTTCAATGCACCATTCCTCAACTGTGCATTTCTGCTCCTACACTCTGCCTCCTTGTACACACCTGAATTCTCCTACATAGTGACAACACTTATCTCTTCTTTGTTCAACATTCTTATAGTCTTTGTTGTCTTTGTGCATGCAATATTCATAATGCCTCTGCATGCTCACTCCACGCCAAATTCCTCCACAACTCAAGTTCTCTATCTGATCATCATCATGACTCTTCAGCTTCTCTGGTCGTTTACCACTCGTTCACCATCATTGTATGTTATACTAAGATTCCTCAGCCTCTCTGGCAGTTTAAGACTCTTTGTATTCTCTGTGACAGTTGAGCTCACCTTCTCTATTTCAGTTATAGGCCTCAATGCTCACCCAGCTATTAATCACCTCCACGAACATCTTCATCCCTCTTGAAGATTCCCAGAGACTCTTCACCTCCTCTGTCAATCACCCCCAAAGTGTCTTTGAGTCCTCTGGCAGAAACCATTTGTGGTTTCTAGCAGTTACACTGTGTCGTGCTACAGTAGCCCTTCGATCTTGTTCAAATTCACTTGCACCGTTGGATTGATTCCATGGGGTCTTGCATTCATTTCATCATTTCAGCATTCAACAATTAGACATTCGTGTAACCATGTGTCTCGACATTCCCAGTCACGATCCTTGAAAAGGAGCTTGGTTTCTCTAGCTCTTTCCTCCATCTCTCACTGATGTGACTAAGGGTTGTGATCATAGTCTTATGCATAAATCACTTTCACGATTTCCCATTTCATGAATCTGGAGATGAGGCATCTCGACTGTCCAAGTCGCAATCCCCGAAACCCCAAAATGGCATGGGATGAATGATCCCGATCAACACTTGATCTGACGGCTCAGATCATTTCACGATTTCACATTTCATGATTTCGACATTCTTGATGTTCAGTGTTCTTGTCACTTTAAAGTTTCGATCCACGAAACTCCAAAATGGATTTGGATCAATGGTCCAGACCACATATTGATCTGACAGCTCCGATTAAATCGCAATATTGCATATCACGATTTTGGGATTCCTATGGTTAATATTCTTTGACATCTCCAACTCTCGATCCGCTAAACTCCAAAATGGAGTGGGATCAATGGTCCAGATCAAACCTTGATCTGACGGCTCAGATCATTTCGTGATTTCACATATCGTGATTTTGGGATTCCTATGGTTAATAGTCTTTGACATCTCCAACTCTCGATCCGCGAAACTCCAAACTGGAGTGGGATCAATGCTCTAGATCAAACCTTGATCTGACGGCTCAGATCATTTCTCAATTTCACATATCATGATTTTAGGAGGTGAAAGGCTAGAGCATTTCATACCTTTGACTTTCCAGTCAGTGAAATGATGATATGTGTCCACGTGTCCTTCCCGAAGATGGACTGTCCTCCTACTTTCGGGATTTTGTAAGCCTGCTTCTCCTAGCACTTTAAAGAACGTGCAGGCTCTCCTGGATCCAACAATGGTCGGACCCTGCACTTAGATCTAACGCCCAAAATATATCCTCCACATATGCATGTCAACGTGTCCTTCCCGAAGATGGACGGTCCTCCTTCTTTCGGGATTTTGTAAGCCCGCTTCTCCTAGCACTTTAAAGAACATGCAGACTCTCTTAGATCCAAGGGTGGTCGGACCCTGCACTCGGATCTAATGCCCGAGATCTATCCTCCATATCTGCATGCTCCTCTTGTCTACATTGAGATCTGACAGTCATCGGGAATTTTGAATTGTTGATCCAATGATCACTATTGCTCCTCCCCCCCATTATCACTACGTTGTTGATCATGCTCCTGTACTCAAGCCAACATCGTTGTTGTACTTTCCATCATTGACAAGCATACGTTTCCTGTAAAAAATGCCAACATATTTCCCTATATGATATTTCTAAATCAATGTTTATAAACCCTTGATATAAAATTAGATTTAAAAATTAAATATTTATGATATGTAATAGGTGTTATATAGTGTATTCAAGTAGATTAGTGCTTTATCCTTGGGAAATGGAGTAAAAACAATTTAAGCATTTTGTGTTTCCTTGTTTTCACCCATAAATGTAACTATGATAAGATTTCATGTAATATGATTACAAAGCATTTAATTGTGTTGTGGATTAATAGAAATCATTAGAAAACTAGAAGAGAGGGAAATGTATTGAGTATTGGCCATGATGACACAAGTGGGATTGGTGAAGTGGGAATTTGTGAGTTGGACTAGTGAGGGGAATGGATAAGTTTCAATTAAGAAAATAGGAATCTTGATCAACATCCCATATCACATCTGAAAACATTCAATGCACCACTTTACCACCTACTTCAAAACTACATGGAGCCACATCACTAGTTACGGGTATAAGATTGGTGGTTGAAGAGGTTATAGCTACTGACAAATTTTATTTATTGAAGAGGAAAGGGTCAACTAAAAACCTAATATAAGTAATCCCTTTTATTTTCCCTTCAAATTTGGATCTATGACTAGAGGTTGTGCCTGACAATAGCCATGGGAATCCAAAGGATTTGGTGGAAGAAGAGGAAAAAGGTGAAAACACACCACTGTTGGGCACAAACCCATTTTGGGGAAAGGGCACGACACAGAGGAAATAAATTTGGTAGAAAGGCATGTGAGGCATGCATGCAATAATATGGGAAATAAATACAGTTGGAAAAAATGCATGCGAGGCGCGAATGCAAGAAGATGGGAAAGAAAGATAACTGGCAGGAAAATAAGTGGACGAAAGGAAAACACACATGTAGAGGAGGAAAGCGTGCAAGGCCATCATGAAAGAATACCTAACTAGGTTAGGGTTTTGGTAAGAGAATTTAATGGATGATGAGCCAAAAATACACATAAATAGACACCTACGAGGTCTAGACAGGGTTCTGTTTTTTCATGGAGTATTACTTGCATGAGAAGGAATAACTAGTTTGTAACACTATTGTAATGTGATCCCTTCTTGTAAGATGTGGATATCTAGGGAGTCAGAATGGTAGATATTAAGGGTTATATCATAGGCTGAGGAGCCTGGTGTGATCTAGTCTGCCTCATAATAGATATCAAACCGACTAAGGACAAGTTGTAAAGCACATGGCACTGTAGTTTTGGAACTACCATAATAAAAGAGCTTGAGAGATAGATCTCTATGGATGTAGCCTGGGAGGTGGTGAACCACAGTAAAAACTATTTCATGCGATTGAATGTTTGTATCTCTTTTACTATATATGAGTAGATGTTAGAATGATGTATGAATGAATTAATGGATCTAATTACATTACATGCATGAATGAAAATGACAATATATTTCTTTAATAATTAGATAGAATTCAGAGCACACAATTCACAGATCCCCATTCAGACCTGGAATGAAAGCACTTGAGTATTGTAGTCACCCATTAAGACTATCTTAGGTGAGACTTCACAGTGAACTCTATGCGTTGCATTGCCTTCTGGTTTACCAGGAGGGACGATAGTTTTAGAGGCTTTGTTTGATCCCCAATAGACCTGAACCTAGGTCAAATCATGTTAAAGGTATAACTAAGATAAGAAACCAACAAATGGTTATGTTTTCGGTTGGAACAACATAGGATTGAGTGGATCATATTTGTTGAAGATCTATCAAAATAATGTTTGATCTGTTGAAGATCTGGTAAAAGAATGTTTGATCTGTTGAAAAATTGTTCAAAGAATGTAAGATCTGGGACTGAAGTGTCAAAAAGAATGAAAATATAGAAGGGAATGTTTATACCCTGGAGACCCATGAAAGAGGAAATAGAGAGATGTTTGAAAACAAAGGAGCTATATTTTGTGCAACAAGATAACAAAAACCCTAAAGTAACACCACAAAAATATCTTGAGAAGTATGTGTTTATTGATCTGCATGAAGCATTTTTCTGTGATTTTCCACACTTATTGCAGTAGTGGATATTGAGGTTGAAATAAAACCACACAAAAAATCAGATCCAAAAGTTAGAGTGGAACTCAGTTTATATTGTGTAGTTACAACATGTGAATAACAAATCCACGCACACAGTATATTTTTTTCTCGACAATATTGTAGCAGGATTTATAACATAATTTGCGGTAGATACCACGAAGTTGTATAGGGAAGAAGAGTACGATTTTATAAATGGCCCTTGAGGAAGGTATATTATATCGTTGTATACTTTTATTAATATATTTCTCTATAAAAAAGGTGTAATGACAATGGAATCATACAACTAAACTTCCTTGTGTGCATGGGGGAAGGGGGGAAGCACTGACATAAAAAAGAGAATTGGAAGGAGAAGGGGATAAGGGAAAGAAGGAGGAAGCCTTGGACCCAATCATGATGGATGATGACCAGATCAAGTGGATCATGGAGATAGCTGAAAGGACGCACAGTGGAGTACCCTACCAATACAAGGTGAACACCAAGAAAAGATTCGTAGTCGTGAGGGAAGGCTTGGAAAGTGATGAAGAGGAGGTAGAGGATCTTCGAGGCTGTGGATAATATTGAGGAAATCCTGCACAAAACATAAGAGAGGAATATGAGAGGTCCAAGAGAGGGAATATAAGGTAGTAATCCTATCCATATTAATGTTAGTGTGGAACCCATAAACCCATGTGTGACTAACACACCAAGAAGAAGAACACCATTTAGACAACCAAATTTCAGGAGAATGAAGACAACATAAAGTACATATAAACAAGGGAAAACAAATGGGGGATCCATTTCAAGAAGAATTATTCAAGTAGCTACACCACATGGGGGTATTCATTCAACATTCAAAATGGCAGGACATAGTCCCACCATTCAGTTACCAGAATTTCAAGGAGAGGCAACATAAGACCCTGAGAAACACCCATTTATTTGTGCAAAGATTTGGGAATAAAAACATATCATTGATGAAGAAACTAAACTTGTGTAGCTAGCTATCATGCTAAGAGACCATGCACTAGACTAGTACATGAGTCTAGATGTAAACAATGCACCTAGGATGATAAGGGCATTGACAAACATCAAGAAATTATTGATTAATGATTTCTAGAAGCCAAGATCAGAGGATCAATACATGAACAAGATGATACAAATTCAACAAAAACTAGGAAAATTTGTCTGGTAAATTGACCATCGATTTAAATGTCTGAAAGGGAAATTGAGGTATGCCATGACTGGCATGTAGCATAGGCATCTGTTTGTGAATTATTTGTTACCACACCTGAAATACCCATTCAGAAAAAATAAATTCCAATCTCAAGCAGAGGCGTTGCAAGCAGCATTGCAAATGGAGGAGAATCAGTACCACAAGATAGATCCATCTATAGAGGAGTTGAAGGAGGATCTGAAGAATCTTACCTTTCAACTCAATCAGAATAAGGTCAAGGACAAGCACGAAGTTGTGTGGTGTACCACATGTAGAAAAAGAGGGCACCATAAGAACGAATGTCCAACATTCACGCAGTATATGGCAATAGGAATTCCAAATCCATTGCCAATAGGAGGAACCTAGTTTGAAATTTGCAAGATGCATGATCCATATCATTGTCCTATGATGCATTACTACCAAATAGTACCAAAGAATGCATACTGCACTTTTGGAAAGTCAGTAGGGAACAATGAAAAAGATTGCAGAACCATGGATATAATGAGGGAAAGGGCATAAAAAAAATATAGGGTGCAAGATGAAATGATGGTAGGGCAAGTTGCACCTCAATTTAATCAAGCACCATCTCAGTATAATACTGTGCCACAACTGTATAACAATGTGCAACCACAATATAATGTTGTGCAGCCTGAGTATAACCCTACGCAGTATAATAAGGTACCTCAATACAATACACCGCGTGGAGATTGCACTAGGTACAGAGGAGGAGGATGAGGCAGAGGAGGCTTTGGTTGTGGAATAGGTCCAGTAGTGTTCCATAACTTCCAACAACCAGGGAACTATATAATATAATTCCCTCTACCACCTACAACATGCATGTATTGTCACGTAACAGATCACGACAAAGAGGATTTCACAACACTGTTAGGGAAGATACAAGAGAAATGTACAGTGGATCTTTACAGAAGCTAGAGAATATGGCAGGAACATAAGCATAGTGACATGCGAAGGTGCTAAAATAAGAGATGATGTGGCTAAACAGGAACCAGTACAACACCAGTGGATTAAGAAAAATACCGAGCCACCCAGGTGATTTGATGCAGAAAAGGAGAAGGAGACCTTTAAGGAGGCCAAGCAAGAATTTCTCAAGAAAAATTTTGCATCTACATCTACATCTACCACGCAGCCTACCCAAGATGTACCAATGTATGAAATATCGCTAGCATTGGACCATACCAGTGAAGTCCACCCTTGAAACTAAGTAAGTTGTATTAAAAATTTCCTATAATCCTGTATTCAATTACTTAAGGATCCATCATCTATTATAATATTACAGAATATGTTAGATAAATGTACCAAAAACTCTGAGGGAAATTTAGAACAAAGGATAGTAAAACACCTCCATTCCAAAAGGAGAACCAATAGAGAGTTTAGATTGAATGCCAACATCGAATATGTTAACATGGGCGATGCCATATTAGATCTCGAATATGAAGTGAATGTATTACCCAAAAGGACATGGAAATGCATGGGAGAAACTACCTTAGGCTACTCACCAGTCCAACTGAAGTTAGGAAACCAACATAGAGTTATACCAATAGGGAGGCTAAAATGAGTGACAATAGATCTGGATGGAGTGCGCACTTAGGAAGACTTCAAAGTGATCAAAATCATGGATGACACAACACCGCATCTATCATTACTGTGATTGGATTGGGCGTTTGAAAATCAGGTGATAATCAACTTGAAGGCTAGGAAGATGACATTTGAGTAAAGTGAATAGAGGGTTTTTGTTCCCCTATATTCATCAGAAGATGAAAGATTTGTCGAACCAACATGTCTAGATCTGGAAGAAATTGACCAGCTGTACCAGACCACCGTGTGCACTAAATATTACATTAATCCAATTGTCGATGGTTTACTTAGATGGAGAAGTATCACATCATGTTCTTCTGACTCAAACACTGGTCTAGAGAATTGGAAGCAATGCCTACATGAGGTCTCAACCAAACGATGCGTATGAATAGACTGCGCAGTAAGGTGGGTTGGGACAAAAGTAAGAAAACCTTCAAGTTTCCATGAAATCAATGACTTGGAATAATTCCTAACAATATGTGAGGACGAAGTATCAGACAGTAAGAGATTTTTAGCTCTTGACATCGCACTTAATGCTACACTTGAAATATGGTGGGGCACACACAAAGAAACAATCACAGACTAGTACCAATGTAAGAAATTATTGCACATTAGGTTTGGTGCAGAACAAAGAAGCAACCAACATCAGAAATACAATGGATAGGGGGAACCAGTAGAACACTTGGAGAAGTGTAGAGAGTTGTGGAAAATGAACCCCACAGAGGAATGGCCTCATCATTGCATACACACATTAGAGGGAATCCCAACAAACTGGTATACAGACTAGGAACTACATAGAGGAACTACGACATGGCCAATACTACAACATAACTTTACAATCACTTTCTCATTTGAGCATGAGAACCCCAAGATAGATACAGCCCTTAAATGAATAAGAGGGGTGATATTCATTAACGAACCATAAGTTGAACTCATAAAAGAAGAAAAACAACAAAAAAGATAGACAGGGAAAGAATTTCTTTAATGCTAGCATGTGCAGGAAGAAGTACCAGATGAAGACGATCTGCACGATATTCATATTGAGAAATATGGAGGTGAAAGAGAAGAGGAAGGTCCACCTCTAGAATCAAAAGTAATTGTTGCGCCAATCAAGGTGAAGAAATTCAACATTGGGACAATTGAGAATCCCAAAATGGCCAACATTGGAGACTATTGGGACAAGAAAATAGTAGACATGATAACATAATTATTGCACAAGTACAATGACCTGTTCCCAATTACCTTCACATAAATGAAGGGTATTGCAGGAGAAATTGGAGAGATGAATATCCCTCTCAAACTGGAGGCAAGACCTATTAGACAGAGGCCTTACATATTGAACCCCATATGCAAGAATAAAGGAAGAGAAGAAATAGACAGAACACTGGAAGCAGGGATCATAGAACCATAAGAATAATCATAATGGATAATCCCCATGGTAGTTTAGGAGAAAAATAAAGGATGCATAAGAATCTGTGTAGATCTGATAAATATCAATTATTCTTTCCTACATGACCCCTTCCCTACACCATTTATAGATGAGGTCCTAGAAAATGTGGGAGGCCAGGAAGCATACTCATTCACTGATGGATTCTCAGGCTATCGCCAAATCAAGATAGCACCAGAAGATCGATACAATACTAACTTTGCAACACAATGGGGATCCTACCAGTACACTTTCATGCCTTTTGGACTGAAAAATGCACCAACAATTTTCTCCAGAGTAGTCATTGTTTCCTTCAAAGAATTCATCCATCAGTTTCTAGAGGTATATTTGGATGATTTGACAGTGTACAACCTACTAAAGGATCATGTCTAGGTGTTGAGGCTGATGTTAGAAATATAAAAGCAATGACAAATATCCTTGAACATTTATAAATGTGTATTTGGAACACCCTTCAAAATTCTATTGGGTCACATAGTATGCAGACAAGGATGGATCATGGATTGTGCAAATATTGCAGTCATTGTGAACTTACCACCACTAACATCATTGCACCAACTATGGGCCACACTAGGACATACAGGATATTGCAAAACATTTATCAAGGGGTATGCACTGATCACTACACCGATGGAGAAATTGCTTAAGAAGGATACTAAATTCTAGTGGAATGAGAGTTTTCAGCAAGGATCGGACACCCTGAAGGAAAATATGGTCACAACACCCATCTTAGTATTTCCATATTGGGAGAAGACATTCCATGTGCATGTGGATTCATTAGCCATAGCCTTGGGCATTATCCTGGCACAACTAGAAGTAGGGGAGTTGGACCATCCCATAGAAATTGAAAGCAGAAAATTGTCTGACTCCGAGCAGAACTACAACACTATAGAGCAAGAAGGTCTGGAAATGGTGTATTCACTTCAAAATTTTAGGCATTACCTACTTGGAAAACATTTTAATATGTTCACAGATCATTGAGACCTTAAGTACGTAGTCAACAAGTCAGTGTTGGGGGGTAGAATATGTCGATGGTTACTATTGTTTCAAGAATTTGACTTTGAAGTCATAGTTAAGCCAAGGAAGATGAACGTAGAACCTGATCACTTATCAAGGGTCACTAATGACAAGGATCCTACAAATTTAGAGGATACCTTCCTTGACACACAACTATTTTTAGTCCAGGTCGTGGATGATTATTTTGTTGAAATTATTGAGCATTTAAGTACATTGATTGCGCCATAGGAATTTAATACCACGTAGAGGAAGAATTTGGTTTTTTGAGCATCCGACTACCATTTGATCACAGGTGACTTATATAAAATGGGGGAAGATAACATATTGAGGAGGTGGGCTCTAGAACATGAAAGGACTAGGATATTAGCAAAAGCCCATGAAGGAATATCAGGAGGACACTATGAAGGAAAAGATACCGCGCAGAAGGTACTGCACACAGGATTATGGTGGCCAAATAATAATCAATATGCAAATGAATACTATCAACAATGCAATTTTTGTCATAGGGTTGGAAAACAAACAGATGGGTGAGATTCCCTTACATCCACAAGTAACGCTACAAGTGTTTGAAAAATGGGATATCAATTTTGTTGGGCCAATTACCCACCTGAAATAAGATCAGGTGTGTGATACATCATCACTGCGACATAATACCTCTCAATATGGGTAGAGGAAACACCATTTAAATATTGCAGCGCAGAGACAACAACACACTTACTGTTTGAAAATGTGCTCACCGGATTTGGATGCCAAAGGATTCTAATGAGTGACCAAGGAACTCACTTTATCAACAAAACTATCAGAGATCTGACTAAATAATTTGAGGTATACCATCATAAATGTATGCCATACCACCCTCAGGAAAATGGAACAGTGGAAGCCTTCAACAAGATCCTAGAGAATTCCCTAACCAAGTTTTGTAATGTCAATAGGGACAACTAGCATTCAAAGATACCAGCAGGATTATGGGCATATATAACTACATCTAAGAAGATGATAGGGAAGACATCATTTAGATTGGTGTATGAAAAAGAAGAAATGGTGCCATTAGAATTTTTGGTACTAAGTCTACATGTCGCAACAATTACAAACATGATAGATCGAGGCGTAGTACAAGAAAGGTTAAGTCAGCTGATGAGAATGGAAGAAGATAAGATTCTAGTAAGATTTCACCAAGAAGTATAGAAAGAAAGGGAAAACACTTAGCATGACCAACATATCAAGAGAAAAATTTTCAAGGAAGGAGACCTAGTCCGATTGTATGACAACAAGCTTTTTCAGCATCCAGGAAATTTCAAAATGCATTGGTTGGGACCATATGAGGTCAAGACTGTCACATATGGAGGAGTTGTACAGTTGAAGGATTTGGAAGGAACATAATTGAGGTGCATGATCAATGGGAGTCGACTAAATATGTACAAGGAAATTCAACCAGCCGCAACTTGAAAATTATTGCGCAGTAAAAATGGGGAAAAAAAACAATCTGCGCGCGTAGGTGAGAAAATCAGTGCAACAAAAAATAAAAGAGTCTGTGCACATGGGTCACTGAGTCGGCATGAAAAAATAAGAATATTGTGCTAGAATCAAAGGGTATCGAAGCCAATGACCCCGTGCTCTCAAAAATCCTAGTTCTCCATAAAAAGGACCAATGGTTGGAAAACGCGACAATTTGGAAAATGACGGCCAAGGAATTCAGGCGCCAACTGGTAGTGGTGGGTGAAATTGCGAAAAACATATGGAAGTCTGCACACAGAGGTAAAGAAATTGGATCGAAGGAAAGGGAAAATTTTGAAAACATGATGCACAAGACTGCAGTTAATAATTACAATGGTACCACATGCAGGACACACCGCCAAAAGTGAAAAAGGGACAAATGCCAGTGTGGAACAGTTGTCACTTCATCGTCCCACTATAAAGTCAGAAAAAGGGGGGAAAGAAATGCATTGTGTCAATTGATAAGGATAATAATGCATATCCTATTGAAAGAGTGATAGAGCGAGAATTCTACCAAGCATCTATCAAGTTCACAGATTTACACCCTAGATCTTGTTGCAATGTCACCACCACGATTTGGAAAGCCGGGCAGGACCGACCGAAACAAGAGAAGTACTTCTCACGTGATAGACGCAAGGGAGAAAGAAAAACCCTTAGTGGTGGATTTGGATGCAATCCACACACCTGAGTACGAAGCAAAACCAATGAAAATATATGAGGAGAAGAACCTAGCAGAGGACGTTGGGCCGATAGAGGAGGAGATGGAGAGAACTGAGTCCAACACCTCGAGGGGACTAGGGCCATGATAGGTCGAGTAGGCCATGGGTTCAGCACGATAGAGCCACAAACTAGAGGTAGGACAGGCAACAATACATGAGGGTGTACAATAGGTGGGGGGCTCATCCCCACAAGCCAAACAGAAGGGCCATGTTGAAAGAAGTGTGCACGGAGAGTCACAACCACAAGTCGAAGGGACCCTAGTTTTTCCGAAGATTCTGAGAGGGGTGCGTTTCGATGATGACATGGTTGGTGTAGTTACTTCTATCAAGTACTCTGACCACGACGTGGCATACGTCACCAAATTTCCAGACGTAGCATCCCAAAACTACTTGGAAATCAAGGGAGAAGATTCATCAGGCATGCCATTGGTAGAATCGATGCAGTGGATTATTGGGCTTTACAACACAAGCATCATGAATTTACTAGATGTCCCAAGTTTTGGGCGGGGAAATCATATTAACACATGTGTTAATAAACTTCTTTCATGAGTACACGACAAGATTTTATGGATGGATAGGCTAGTGACTATCATTGTGGTCCTTATTACAACAATCATGGGGCTACCCACAGATGGGGAAAATCCAGAACAATACTTGGAGGATAAGACCAGAGCCAAGGCCATCTCAGATGAGATCAAGTCCAAGTATGGCATGGAGCATGATAACAGGGGCATCAGGATCAGTGACATCAACGATCCTGTGACAAGGCTTTCCACCATATTCCTTGGATGTAAACTAATGAAAAAGTTGTTGGGCCCTTCGTTTTTTTATGAGAAGCTACGCAAGAAGGACTACAGTCCCATTTTTGGTTTAGCACGAGTTACATAAGATACATAATAAGTTGGACAACAAAGGGAGGAAAAGGAATAGAAATCAGTTGTGGAAAAGGACAATGCAACGCCAAAAAGTAAAAAGCAGTTGCAACAGAACAATAAAGCATGAAAGCCCAAATCTAGAAGACACTACTCAACTTATATATGTGGGTTGAATACAATTGTAAAAGGGTTCTCCCTTGTTGTTATGTTCAGGTTGTTGTTCTTCTTGTTTTTGTCTATTGTTGATAACTTGGGTTTTAGTTCTATAAATGTAATATGTATATACAGTTTTGGGTAAATAGAGCTCCATGACATGAGTCTAGAGCCAAAAGTCTGTAATAGATCATTACTTTATATCTTTGGGGTTGTATCTGATAAGATATTATGATAATATATAAAGAAGGATCCAAAATTTTGAAATAGTATGCATCATTCTATGATCATGCATATACGTTGTATCTTTACAATACTTCTTTATGCTTCATAAGTTCCATATGATGTTTCTGTGTATCAATTCTTTTCGCAACCTAAGTATCTTCAGTGCTTGTGTGTATGAGCTCATATATGTTATGTAGTTAGCCTGTCCTGTACAATATCATGGTGAATCTTGAAGGTTCTGTGAATCCACCTAAGTATTCTCCTTTTCCTTCCCTATCCTTTTGTCTTGGTTGCACTTAGGGTGAGATTTCTTCTCTTCGGAGGAGATGAAAATGCCAACGCTCTAGACTACATAGTACCTTTTGTTGGTAGCCTGAGAAGGACCCTGGTCTAATCAATTCCATGCCAAAAAAATGGTTTTGTTGTTGGGACCTATATTAAAGGACCTACATTAAAAGAGAACCTATAGGGAGGATGATTCACATATCTAATATTCACCAATGGTGGGAGAGAAATTGCGACACCTTCATATGGAAAAAAGAAGAACTGAGAAGAAAATATGTGAAAGATACTCAGGAGGCATTCTTTTCCTCAAAAAGATCAAAGGACCAGTACGATATATTCTGGGTTAAGTTCCTATAAGAAATTTTCCACTAGATAGATATGCTCCAAGAATATCCAGAGTTCCAAGAACGAGTCAAGAGGACCTGTACTTGGGATACAAAAAACATTACAGCACTTCAACGGCTGGATTATCCAGTCACGTGAGTGATTGATTTCTGGGTCAATACCACATTAGAAGGATACATTATTGAGTTTTCAACTAAGAATCACCAATCATTTTCACACACATAGGCAGATTTCAAGAAAGACGCAAGGGGAAGACTGTTGAGAGAAATCCCCCTGTGGATTAAGGTTTTCTTGACAGAAGAGGGGATGATGACTATGTCCATGACTGAGATGGCAGCATAAACGCCCTCGCATGGCTTAGGGTGATTTTGGGGTGGATTCATGGCCTAAGAGAGGGGATAGGGTTCTTTGACAAATGGGGGAAATAGTAAGAAATGGATTCAAGAGATGAGTGAGCCTTGAAAAGAGCGTCCATAGTTGAGAAGTGGTGGCATGGTAAGATACATAAAGAAGAAAAGTAGCTCGAGAAGTTGTGGAAAGAAGTCAAACCAAGAGAAGTAGAGGAAATACATATGGAAGAGTTGCAGAAGATGATAATATAGGAAAGACTGGCCAGTCAAAGATTAAGTGAGAGATAAGCGCAGAGAGAAAGAAGTCCTTAGGAGGGTGGACAAGAAGGAGAGGGTGTAGAAGCAAGTGAGAAGGAAGCTGACATGGATATTGAAGAGGAAAGATAAAATTCAGCCTTGATGCTAGTGTTAGGTTATGAAAAGGTATAAATATCTTCCTTTTTCCCACATTTCATGATATCATCTTGATTGACTTTTCGGTTATTTAGGAGCAAATAGGATAGAAAATGAATAATATACCCCTTAGCGTTATTGTTGAAATTATATTACATAGATCCTAAAATACAATTGGAATTGTTTGGTTTTGTTACAGGATTGGTTAAATATTGTCAAACCCGAGATAGCGAAGGAAATCTTGAATATGCGCAAGCTATTGGAGGGTGAGGAATTTATGGCGCAAGGCAGTTTTGAAGATGATTGAGTTTCTTATATTGTAAATTTATAATAGTAAAGCAATCCTGAGGATCTCTCGATCCTCAGGATATCTTAATTTACCCAGATTATTGTAATATATAAGGGGTAAATAGATCCTAGAAGGGATATAGAAGCGTTAGCAGGTTTTGTAAATGTGGTACCAGTTATAAAATCAATAAAATATTTGAGCGGTTTTACCATTTCTACATATTGAGTTTCAAATAGTAGTGCTTCTAAGGACTAAGGGCCCAGTCTGAAGGAGCTACTGTTTGATATGCAATTGTATCTGTTCGATTTCTATTTTGTGATTCGATTCTCTTTTATAGTAGTTAAATGAATGCATAAGTGTGTTGATGATTTTATATCATTTGCAAGAGATAGATATTTTTTTAAGCATTAGATGATTGTTGTTCCAGTTTCTATTACTGATATTTGATGCGTGACAGTTCCTCATAATTTCAAATGCGTTGTTCCTTTTACTTAGATTCACAATTATTGTTCCTTTCAGTTAGTTTACATTTGTTGTTCCTTTCCGTTAAGATATAGTTGTTGTTCCTTTCAATACAAGTGAAATTGTTATCTCTTTCAATTAGATTACAGTCGTTGTTTCTTTCCATAGATAGAGTAATTTGCCTTTTCCTTTCCAGTAATTTGATTCATAGTAATAGTCAATTCTGCAAGTCTTTATTTAGATTCAATTATTTCTTTTAGTTAAAATGAATCCAATAGATTAGTTAGTTCCTTTCCATTGCACAACATTAGATTTCAATTCCTAAAATCTTTAATGAATGTTTGAGGAACTTGATTGTTGATAAACTCATATTTTCTTTAACTACACGATTTTAGCCTCTACGAGCTATTTGCATAGACTTTGTTGATATTCTTGAGATAAAAGATGAATCCTTGGGTTGATAAATTAATGTTAAACTAAGGTTTCTTTTAGACATCTTTAGACCCCAACATTTTGGTGTCGTTGCTGGGGAAGAATGTAAAAGATAGCATAGATTGTGCCTCTGGAGGACGAGGTATTGAAGATGGAAGGTAAGAACCTACGCAGGAAATAAGTAAGATGCTTATGCCAACGCCTACCTCCAGCTGATGCATTAAGAGGTTGCATAGGTTTTTTTCTTCTTGATTTTATTTTTTGTGTGAAGTGTGTATGACTAAGAAGAAAGATATTGAAAAAAAAAAAACCCACCAAAAATTACCAAAGCCCAGGGCTTGGTGCTCCCTAGAAGAAGCACTTTCATAGATGACATCATCCGAAAAGAAGAATCTCAAGCTTTGGTTGGACCTAGAAAAGGATCTACTCGAATCCCTCGGGTAGCAGTTTCACCAACTGCAGCCCACGCTGAGATTCATAGAAAACCTGAAGGGACTGAGCAAATATTTTAGAGAACATATCTTCTACCCCTCAACCCTATAAAAGAGGGAAACTCTTGTAATCTAGAGGAAGGAGAAGGAGAAACCAGTGGGATAACTAAGGCAGACACACCACCTGATATTGAATCTCCTGTGAAAGAAGAAGGCATACCTGAAATCCTAGATAGAGGGAGTGCAATAAAATCCCCTACAGGGTCATATAACCAACCAATTCGAATAAAATATCCGAATCAAGAAATCCCTGAAGATTTATGGCATATTTTAGATCAAATGGCACAAAAAAATAAACAACGTCCCCAGACTTTCACATTGGAATATCTGATAGTTGATCCAATCGTCAATGCCCCCATGAAGGAAATTCGCCTACAAAACCTGCAAACCTTTCATGGATTAATCTCAGAAGGCCCATATTCATTCTTATTTGAATTTGATGTCTAATGTAGAGGGTATGATTACACCTCTGAACCCCAAAAATTTAAATTGTTCCCCTCCACTTTGAAAGGAGCAGCTCTATGTTGGTTTATGGGATTAAGGGGAGAAACTATAAACTCATGGGATGAGATGAAACAAGCTCTCTTGACAAAATATTAGGATTATTGTAGAACCAGAGAGTTAAAAGATAAAAATTTTCAAATGATTGCAAAATAAAATGAATCATTAGAAGAGTATGTTGAGAGATTTCAGTATAATTTACAAAGATCACCCTATGGTATGTTACCAGGTGAAGTACTTAAGGAAACTCTGATTAAGGGTATGAAAGATGAATGGGTAGAAACATTGAATTTAGTGGGGAAGGGTGACATTTATCAAGAAACTTATGATGACATCATCCTATTGTGCATCAGGTGCTTAAGAGGAAGTTCAAGGACTAGATTAGGGATGCGTACCTCCCTCCCCAGAAATAGCAATGCTACCAGTGAGGGTGTTACGTGAGCTGAAGTTGGTAATCTATTAGAAAAATTGAAGCCAAATATTCTAAGCACTTTGACTACACAATTGGATGTATTGCAGGCCAAATAGAAAAAAACAAAAGCAGAACAAACTTTGGCCATATTTTTCCACAGATGTAGAATAAAACATGGTCCAAGGGATTTCCCTTTGGATTTGGTTTGGGTTTGTGCTATCTGTGCCAAGGATCATGACACAAAACAATTCCCATCACTCCCTCGATTGAAAGCTGTCTTTAGAGAAGTGAAAGAAGAAACAAATTTGTTATATCTGATGGCTCAGTGTCATCAATGGAATAATCGAACTCCAAATACACTACAGGACCCTTCCTCTTTCTTCTTTGGGCAGTATAATCAATAGCAAGCTCCTGGTAATGCATGGCAAGGTTAGTTGTTTACTAATCAAAATTGGTAGCCCCAACAATACCCACCTGCAAATCCCACTTGGCAAAACTAGCCCGCTAAAAATCCTGCTTGGCAGAATCAGCCAACTGGAAATTCCACTTGGCCTAACTCACAATATCCCACCTCATCCTAGAAAAACTCAAATAACAACATATGACCTTCACATTGCCCCAACACGACTTCCCAAAACCCAAATTGGAATTATAATTGGAAACTCCCAATGAGGATAAACAACCAACCCATGGGGATGGCCCCTCAAACTCAACCCACATTACAAGGACCACTCCAACTACCACAGAACATGTAATCACAATTGCACCCTCAATTACCAGCCCAAAATCACCCAAATCCAAATAACAGACCGACTCAGCTCATCCAAATTATGGAGAATGGGGAAGGAGAAACCAACTCGGTAGAGTGCAACGAACTATAGTTGAGATCGAGGTGTATAATATCTCCTGAAGAAAATAATGTTTTTCAAGAGCAGAAGAATGAAAAACAACCAGCAATAAAACCCTCGAATGTGGTAATAAAAGAAGAAATTGAGCAGGGGGGGAAACACAGTTGAATCACAAGATCCTGATAAGGATGCAACTCCCTCCCCTTCGTTCCTCAAAATATTGATGATAGCAAAATCGGTCATATATCCCAACTTCGACATTGTAGGGGAACTCAAGAATTTATATATCAAGATTCCACTCATGCAAGCTCTTCAAGACATCCTAATTTATGCAAAGACGATCATGGAGCTATGTGGGAGAAAGATTGTCAGAAAAATTAAAGATCCATCATCAACAGTCTGCGTCGTAGGAGCCTTGGTTGATCTAATTTTAGGTAGACAAGAACCGGTCAAATATGCAGATCTAGGGAATCCCATAGTAATAGTTCAGATCCAGGGATGTTATTTTCCAAATATGCTAGTTGATTTGTGAGCACCCATCAACATCTTGACTATGGAAACCTGCAAAGCCTTAGGTTTTGACTCCTTCGAACCCACCACAATTATGTTGTAGTTGGAAGATCGATCGGTGGTTCGACTAGTTGGCACATTACATGCTATAGCCATCTCCATCGACTCTTGGGAATATCTGGTGGACTTCCTCATCATCAACCCAAGAAGTGGACTTGAAGGGAATCCATTGAGACTAGGTAGGCCATGGCTCACAACAACAGATGCATACATAGGATGTCGAACGGGTAATATGAAAATCGCTAGAGGGGGTATCACAAAGAATGTCATCTTATATCCTCCTACCAAGCCAAGCCCAACTTTTGTATATCCACAATTGCCACCACCACGATACCCAGAAAAGGATTTACAAGCCCCTCTTACACTAGAAGAAGCCCTCAGACTTAAAAACCAGCTAGAGGATGACATAATCAATGGGTTTATTAATAGCCCAACCACCGTGAGCAACCCAACCTACTAGATGCTCCGAGTTGTTCTAGACTGTGAAGCACAGGGAGACCTGCTGGAATATTTAATGGAACAAAAAATTCCAACTACAGTTGTTCATAACAACAAATCCATCGAGATTGCACCAGGGAGGTCTCTGAACATCAATGCCAATTTAGATGAACAACAACAACAAAATCTAATTCAAGTCCTCTCCAAATACCAACAAGATTTTGCCTGGGAGTAATCTGATATGAAAGGCATTGATCTACAACTTTGCATAGACCACATTTATGTTGAGAAAGATGCCCAGCCTATCTGACAACCACATAAAATATTGAATCCTCACCTTAGGGATATCGTTAAAGAAGAATTACAAAAGCTGTTGGACGTAGATTTTATATATCCCATCTTAGATAGTTGGTGGGTTTCCCCATTAGTGATCGTCCCAAAGAAAAATGGGAAATGGAGAATCTGTGTTGACTACATGGAACTTAACAAAGCCACTCAAAAAAACCACTTCCCTTTTCCTTTCATTGATCAGGTCTTGGATACTTTGGCGTGGAAGAAATTATTTTCTTTCCTAGATGGTTTTAGTGGGTACAATCAGATTCAGATTACCCGAGAAGATCAAGATAAAACTACATTCGCATTCCCCTGGGGCACCTTTTCATATAGAGTATTTCCCTTTGGACTTTGTAACGCTACAACCACTTTTCAAAGGGCCATTCTAAGCATATTCAATGATCTGATGAGTTAATGAATTGAATTCTATATGGATGATTTCACTCCTTATGGCGACAACTTTGATCAAGCACTGAATAATTTGGAGAAGGTACTAGAATGGTGCATTGAGACCAGGTTATGTTTAAGCCACGAAAAATGTCACATGATGATGACGAAAGGTGTGGTACTAGGGCATTATATCTTTGCATATGGAATTAGAGTATATCTAGAAAAAATAGAGGTAATCCTTAATCTACCTACACCACACACACAACCTGAGGTACGTACTTTCCTTGGCGCTTCAAGATACTATCGTAGATTTATGGAAAAAAATTCAAGAACCGTTGCACCTTTACATGCTTTGACTGGTAATGTAGAGTTTTAGTGGTTTGGCAAGTGTGATTTGTCATTTGCAGGACTCAAGAAGCTGAACTCGACAACACCGGTGTTGAGGGGACCAAATTGGAAAATACCATTTCACATCTCCACCGATACATCAGATATTGCCATAGGCGCTACCCTCATATAGGAAGAAGACAAGAAACCCTACGCCATTTATTTTATTAGCAAGATGATCCAGGTGGATATTGGTGTCCACCCACCTTTTCCAAATGGCTCAAAACAGTTTTCTGGCCATTTTGGCAATTTACTGTTTTTAGCAGTTTTTCGGGTCCTGAACTTTTGGAGCCGTTTTGAGGCCCTAAACGACATTTTTTGGGGTGCGGTTGCAAAATTCCATCATGGAATTTTTTCAAAAATGTTGTATTCGTCGGATAGATCTTTCCAACGAGCTATCATACGCCTAAAACAGAGATCGTA
>CBVK0101841933.1:0-10902 GCA_900067695.1 Picea abies
CCCTTTTGCGGATTGGTCATCGGACAATTATAAAGGGCAGAATAAGAAGTTGGCCCCAACAGTTATTATTGAAGACCCAGAATTAATTAAAGGTGGGTTTACCCACCGAGAGTGAGAGGTCGTCCCTGCCAGTTAATCCCTCTCACACGTGCCAGTCTTGTATAAATAAGAGGCTAGTGCCTCACTTATAAGACACAACTCACTTGCTCATTCTCTTATGAGGCAAGCTGCAATTACCAGTTGGAGAGAGGGAGAAGAGTGGCACATCTCTTGGGGAGGACTTTCTATATTGGTTTTAGTTATCTCTTGAACATTGTATAAGCTATTTATGATAAGGAAGTTTTTGTTGGGTTTTCTTCCCTTAGAGGGTTTCCCAGGATAAATGTTGTGTCTCTTGTGAATGTGTATTTCTCAGTGATCTTTTTCTTATGATGCTCTTATCTATTGAAATGCAAAGAACTATAATAATGGCATAAACATTAACATGGTATCAGAACCAACCTGAAGGAAGCATTATTTGCAAGAGGAAAAACGTCATTGTTGTAGCACCTGCAAATTAGGGTTTTGAAAAAGTATCTCTTTTCAGCTCCCTAACCTCCTAGAAAGATGCGCCCTCCCCTTAGGATCAATTTGACACCTAGAGTGCACCTTTTCAGTGGCTGGATCTCCCGGAAAGTGAAACCCTAGTTTCACAAAAGTACCATAAGTACTAGAAAACCAATACCAGAAGTACCAGAAGCACCAGTCCATAAATCCACAGATCAGATTTGACGGGGTAAAAATTGGATTTTGATGCAGGAGCATCACCGACTCATCAAGCGAGCCAGCGCGGAAGCGGAAGACAACTGGATAAGCCAACACAAATTTTGAGAAACACTTTGGAATTGTCGCGCGATCTTAAATGAGTCATTTAAGATGAAGCACACTTGTGTATTGTAATGGACCTTGAGCGGATAGCTCTCGTCCTTTAGTAGATAGACGACATTTAATTTAGTTAATGATGGTAGATAGGATTTTAAAATCATAGATTAGACAGTTTTGGAGCTGGAGGGAGAGCGGATATAGACAACCTCATTGTATCATTGTATTATTATCAATCTAGGAAGAGCAAGAGCAGGAAGAGAACTATATGAAGAACACCCATGTACAAACATTTGAATTAATAGAAGAAAGCTTTGATTCAAATTCATGGCTTGTGTTGTTCTCTGTGTATGTTAGTGTTGATATGCTCATGAATGTTTGCTTCCTGTCATACATTTGCTTTTATATGCTGTGTATGTGGTTTCATGTATGAATTGAAGTTAGAGAGGGAGATGGAATGAGTTTCAATTGTTTCTCTATTTGAACCAAAGAATTCCTACAAGGAGTGCAGTCGAATCGTCCGCAAGGAGTGCGTTGACAGAGGGTTCAAATAGAGACACCTTTGGTTCTCATTCACCCAGAAGTGAAATTGGGTTATTGGAGCCGTGCAAGGAGTGCGCAGGCTGGATAAAGGTCTCAGGGTTGCGAACCTAAGTAAAGCCTTGAAAGATTGCTGCTGCAGGTGTGCGTAGAGTCAAGTGACTTCAACACTTAAGCGTGGTTGAAGGTTTGCCGCAAGGAGTGCATGCAAAGGGGTTTTCTTTCTGAAGACCAAAGCCGTGGGAAAAGCTCAGGAAGGATAGGCCTTTGAGTTCGTCGAAGGACAACGCAGACAAGTTGTGCCTGGAAGGCTTGCAAGAAGTGTTGCAAGTTACGCACAAGTGGACAGGTTCCACAGAGGAACAGTTCGTCATTCCGTGGATCACGAAAGGAAGAACGGACGGTCGAAATTCTCCGAGGAGATTTCGTGGACCACCGTGAGTCGTTGGATCTTGCGGAAGTGTAGAGAGGTTATAATGCAAGTGTAGAAAGCCTTCAAAACTCAGGAGGGGTTGAACCATTGATCCGAGCCACAGGGGCCGTCGGATTTACACGTGACATCATGTATCGGGGTTTTGTGAGTCGAAGCTCCAAAGTATTGCAATATTGCGATCCGCGATATCCTGATGAGTCCAGAATCGTTCATTGTTGGGGACGCATGTCAGAAGATCCAAAGAAGTCAGAGTTCGAGGTATCGGAGATTCCAGAGACATGATACTCTTATAGCTTGGAATCGTGAAACGTGATATTCCGATGAGGGGGAGCTGTGTGGGCCACAGGAAGTTAGTGGAGGACAGGTGGCACACCGTATCGGCGTTCGGGGAAGTAAAGTCCCGAAACATTTGGGTTAGTATTCGCGATCCCGCAAAGTCCAAAATCCCGATAAGGTAACGGGACCATTGAATAGTCAACCCGCGTGTGCATCGGAGGATCGACACATCGGGGTTAGGAGTTTGGAAATTCCATTTGTTGACATTGCGAGTGGTGAAATCGCGATCAAGCAGAAGTCCCGACAGAGTTAAGAGAGAATTCAGCCTCGACTAGCCATCGGGTCTCGGAGATATGAGAGCCCAGTGATCGACCATTGGACTTGCGAAACCGTGAGTTTCGATTCCTTGATAAATAAAGAGAGGGGGATCGCGCGAAGAGAATCTGTGGGTGCAGATTTCCTGACAGGGAAATAGAAGGGATACTCAAAATTTCTTCGGGCCGAGGAGAAGAAGATCCTATGTGAACGGACGTGCCAGTGAGGGCGCGGCTGCGTCAGTTTGTGGTATCAGAGCACAGAAAGACTCTTTGCTTTCTGTAGTAGAGAAGAGGAAAATTCACCATTCCGCCCAAGAGAGAAAGAAAATCACCTGATCCAGAGGATAGGGAGGTGTGAAGAAGAGGCAGGCAAGTAACTAATCCAGAAATGGAGAGGTAGATGTGTGATCTCCGAGCAAGACTTGAGGACATGGAGACAACACAAAGATGCACAACTAGTGCGGGGGATCTTAGTGATTCCAACATCGAAATTGAGGCTGAACACAAAGAAGAATTTGCAGCCGAAGATGCAGCAAATGAGCGTCTGATAAAAGCTATTTCTAGGATGGGTGCAAAGCCGAAGATGGATATTCCGGTCTATGAGGGAAATCTAGATACAGAAGAGCTTCTGGATTGGATCTGAGCTCTTGACACCTACTTCGACTATGAAGATATTGAAGAGGATAAGAAAGTCAAACATGATGTCACATGCTTGAAAGGACATGCAACATTATGGTGGGATGAGCTACAAGCTGACAGACGCTGCAAAGACAAGTAAAAGATCAAAAGTTGGGATCGAATGATTGCAAAGATGAAGGCAAAGTTCATCCTGAGAGACTATCAAATTACTCTGTTCAGGAGGATGCAGAACCTGAGACAGAAGCTGATGACAGTGAAAGAATACACTGAGGAATTCTATCAGCTGAACATTAGGGCAGTTCATCGGGAGAGCGATGATGAGAAGGTTGCTAGATATCTGAATGGCCTGAGATATGAAATTCAGGATGAATTGAGTATGGCGACCATTCGGACTATGGAGGACGCCTATCAGATGGCTTTGAAAGCTGAGGAAAATCTGAGCCGTAGGCAAGGTCAGCGAGGGCGAGGCAAGAGTCAGCCTAGAGGCAAGTCAGTTGCCCAGGAAAGAACTCAGAAGCCCAAGGAGGAATGGAAGAAACCTCAGGGTAAGATTGAGAGAGGTGGGACCTCACAGAGAGGGCCATACATTGAACAGAGAGTGCAACATAATGAACAGAGAGGAGATTATGTTGATAATAACATGTTTCCTCATACCAGAGGTAGAGGAAGAGGAAGAGGTGGAGTAATCACTTGCTTCACGTGTGGGAAAAATGGGCACAAGTCATTCGAGTGTCCAGAGAAAAATAAGGACAGTGGAGAAGCTCACATCACCGAAGTGCAGAGGTGAGATGTTGAGGCCGGAGACACAGAAGGCAGAAGGTCATTGATGATGCGTAAAGTTCTTTTAACACCCGGAAAGGAGGTGGAGGACTCAGCTCAAAGGACCAGAATTTTTAGAATAGCTTGCAAGACCAAGGATAGGGTATGCAAGGTTATCGTGGAAAGCGGTAGCACAGATAATCTCGTTTCAATCGAGATGGTGGAAAAACTGGAGCTAGAGACAACTGATCACCCGAGTCCATACAAGGTCTCATGGCTACAAAAGGGACACCAGGTAACTGTTACTAAACAATGCTTGGTTGAATTCAAGATAGGAGGGTATAATGATAAAGTACTATGTGATGTCATTCCTATGGATGTATGTCATCTATTGCTGGGTAGACCATGGCAATATGACAGAAATATGGTTCATGATGGGAGAATGAACACATATACTTTAGAGAAGAATGGGAGGACACACATGTTGCTTCCGATAAAGGATAAGGAGGTAAAAACAGAAGTAAGCAACACAATACTTCTCATGAGTGGGAAGGAACTTCTTACGGAGGTGAAGAAGAAAGAAGATCCACAATTCTTTGTGGTCAGAAAGCCAAGAATTGTTCTGACTAGCACAAGAGTGGATGATCTACTAGAAGAGGTTCAGGAACTGCTGGAAGAGTTCGCTGACATCGTGGTAGAAGAATTACCTCGTTCATTGCCACTGATGAGGAGTGTGAGTCATCATATAGACCTCATACCAGGGGCTAGTTTGCTGAACAAATCCACGTACAGGTTGACGCTGCACGAAAATGAAGAGGTCAAGAAGCAGGTTAAGGAGCTACTAGACAAAGGATTGGTTAGGGAAAGTTTGATCCCATGTGCCGTTCCAACGGTACTCAGTCCAAAAAAGGATGGAGGTTGGAGAATGTCTACCGACTCGAGGGAAATCAACAAGATAACCATCAGATACAGGTTTCCATTGCCAAGAATGGATGATTTAATGGATTTCTTGAGCGGAGCCAAATTTTTTTCAAAGATTGATCTGAAGAGCGGATACCATCAGATTCGCATGAGGGAAGGCGATGAGTGGAAGATGGCTTTCAAAACCAACGAAGGGTTATATGAATGGCTAGTCATGACGTTTGGCTTGACGAATGCGCCAAGTACCTTTATGAGGTTGATGAATGAAGTCCTGAAGGATTTCATCAGGAAATTTGTCATTGTATATCTGGATGACATATTGATTTTCAGTAAAATGAAGGCTGAGCATCTGAAGCATTTGGCCATTGTGATGAAGAAGCTACAATAGGAGAAGTTGTTGATAAATCTGAAGAAGTCCTCATTTATGAAGACAAAAATCATTTATCTGGGTTTTTTTATATCCGCAAATGAGTTGAGGATGGATCCGGATAAGGTAAAATTTATCAAGAATTGGCCATCGCCAAGGAATGTATTTGAGGTGAGAAGTTTTCATGGTTTGGCTAGTTTCTACCAAAAATTCATCAGGAATTTCAGTGGAATTAGTGCAATGATGATGGATACAATGAAGAAAAGACATAAATATTTTCACTGGACAACAGAGGCTGAGAAGAGCTTCAATCTGTTGAAGTGAAAGATCACAGAACAACCAGTGTTGGTGTTGCCGGATTTCCTGAAGACATTTCAGGTGAAATGTGATGCAAGCAGTTTTTCCATAGGAGCGGTCTTGAGTCAGGAGGACAGACCAATTGCATATTTTAGCGAGAAGCTGAATGAGGTGAAATTGAAATACTCCACGTATGATAAAGAGTTTTATGCTATCGTACAAGCACTGAAAAAGTGGAGGCATTACTTGATCCCGAAAGAATTTGTTCTATATAGTGATAACCATGCATTACAATTTGTGAATCAATAGGAGAAGTTGAATTAGAGACATGTAAAATGGGTAGAGTATATGCAGAATTTCACATTTGTGATTAAACACATTTCGGGTACTGCTAACAAAGTGGTTGATGCTTTGAGCAGGAAATGTTTACTGATGCAGGAGTTCAAAGTCAGGACGTTAGGCTTTGATGATCTCAAGGACATGTATGTAGATGATCCAGAATTTAAGGAAGCGTATGAAGTAGCTGAGAATCCAGTTCTCAGAGACATAAGCCAATGGATAGAGTACGTGATCCAAGAAGGATTGTTGTTCAAAGGCAATCAGTTGTGTATTCCAAACTGCTCCATGAGTGAGAATCTGCTGAAGGAGAAACACAATGGCAGATTAGTAGGACACTTCGGTCATGATAAGACATTCGCGAAGCTGAGTGAGTCGTACTTTTGGCCAGGGATGCGATCAGAGGTCAAGATATTTGTAGACAGATGTAGAGTTTGCCAACATTCGAAGGGAAGGAAGCAGAATGCATGATTCTATCAACCATTGCCCATACCAGAGAGGCTGTGGGAGGCGATAAGCATGGATTTTGTATTGGGATTGCCAAGGATGCAAAGGGGATTTGATTTAGTCTTTTTGGTAGTGGATAGGTTTTCCAAGATGGCACATTTTATTCCATGCCAGAAAACCAGCGATGCAACTCATATCGCAAATCTTTTTTTCAAGGAGGTCATCCGACTTCATGGATTGCCGAAAAGCATAGTTTCAGACAGATATACAAAGTTTGTGGGGAATTTTTGGAGGACTTTGTGGAAGAAGATGGGAACTAACTTGGCGTTTAGTTCTGCTTATCATCCTCAAACGGATGGATAGACAAAAGTGGTCAACAGAAGTCTGGGAGACTTATTGAGGAGCTTGGTGACATAGCACCACAGTAGCTAGGATAACATATTACCACAGACAGAGTTCACATATAATGATTCACTGAATAGGAGCACAGGCCGAAGTCCATTTCAGATCGTGTATGGCGTGCAACCGAGGGGAATTTCTAAATTACGAGATTCAGAACAGACTGCTACTAGCAGCGCTAGTGCAGAAGAGTTCGCTAAGGCGATGAAGGAACTTCACAGTAGGGTGAAGGAGCGATTGTTGGAATCAAACCAGGAATATAAGCGCAGAGCAGATCAGCGGAAGAGACAACTTCAGTTTGAAGTTGGTGATCTAGTTCTAGCACATTTAAGGAAAGGTTTCCTAGAGGAACATACAATAAGTTAAAGATGAAGAAGATCGGATCGTGTAAGGTCTTGAGAAAATTCAGAGAAAATTCTTATGAGATCGAGCTACCAGATGGGATCGGAATATCTCTGATATTCAATGTTGTAGATTTATACCCATACAGGGCTAGAGAAATAGAGACTGGAACTAAGAATCCAGCGATCCAGTGGATGAAACAGATGCTAGTTGCAGAGAAGCCACAAATGAAATGCATACTGGACAAGAGAGTGGGTAAGAAGACCAGGCGGAAAGAATATTATGAGTATCTAGTCAAGTGGAAGAATCATCCAGTGGAGGATGCCAGCTGGGAGAATGAAGCTGAGATACAAAGGCATGGACAGACCGTGCAGGAGCTCATGGACAGGAGCCCATGAAATTTTTCAAGAGAGGGAGTATGATGCAGGAGCATCACCGACTCATCAAGCGAGCCAGCGCGGAAGTGGAAGACAACTGGATAAGCCAACGCAAATTTTGAGAAACACTTTGGAATTGTCGCACGATCTTAAATGAGTCATTTAAGATGAAGCGCACTTGTGTATTGTAATGGACCTTCAGCGGATAGCTCTCATCCTTTAGTAGATAGACGACATTTAATTTAGTTAATGCTGGCAGATAGGATTTTAAATTCATAGATTAGACAGTTTAGGAGCTGGAGGGAGAACATATATAGACACCCTCATTGTAGCATTGTATTATTATCAATTCAGGAAGAGCAAGAGCAGGAAGAGAACTGTATGAAGAACACCCATGTACAGACATTTGAATTAATAGAAGAAAGCTTTGATTAAAATTCATGGCTTGTGTTGTTCTCTGTGTATGTTAGTGTTGATATGCTCATGAATGTTTGCTTCCTGTCATACATCTGCTTTTATATGCTGTGTATGTGGTTTCATGTATGAATTGAAGTTAGACAGGGAGATGGAATGAGTTTCAATTGTTTCTCTATTTGAACCAGAGAATTCCTACAAGGAGTGCAGTCGAATCGTCCGCAAGGAGTGCGTTGACAGAGGCTTCAAATAGAGACACCTTTGGTTCTCATTCACCCAGAAGTGAAATTGGGTTATTGGAGCTGTGCAAGGAGTGTGCAGGCTAGCTAAAGGTCTCAGGGTTGCGAACCTGAGTAAAGCCTTGAAAGATTGTTGATGTAGGTGTGCGCAGAGTCAAGTGACTTCAACACTTAAGCATGGTTGAAGGTTTGCTGCAAGGAGTCCGTGCAAAGGGGTTTTCTTTCTGAAGACCAAAGCCATGGGAAAATCTCAGGAAGGATAGGCCTTTGAGTTCATCGAAGGACAGCGCAGAAAATTTGTGCCTGGAAGGCTTGCAAGAAGTGTTGCAAGTTACGCGCAAGTGGATGGGTTCCACAGAGGAACAATTCGTCATTTCGTGGATCACGAAAGGAAGAACGGATGGTCGAAATTCTCTGAGGAGATTTCACAGACCACCGTGAGCCGTTGGATCTCACATAAGTGTAGAGAGGTTACAGTACAAGTGTAGAAAGCCTTCAAAACTCAAGAGGGGTTGAACCATTGATCCGAGCCACAGGGGCTGTCGGATTTACACGTGACATCGTGTATCAGGGTTTCGTGAGTCGAAGCTCCAAAGTATTGCAATAGGAATTGCGATATCGCGATTCGTGATATCCCGACGAGTGCAGAACCGTTCATTGTTGGGGACGCGTGTCAGAAGATCCAAAGAATTCAAAGTTCAGGGTATCGGAGATTCCAGAGACAGGATACTCTTACAGCTTGGAATCGCGAAACGTGATATTTCGACGAGGGGGAGCTGTGTGGGCCACAGAAACTTAGAGGAGGACAGGTGGCACACCATATCGGTGTTCGTGGAAGTAAAGTCCCGAAACATTTGGGTTAGGATTCGCGATCCCACGAAGTCTGAAATCCCGATATGGTAACGAGATCGTTGAATAGTCAACCCGCGTGTGCATCGGAGGATCGGCACATCAGGGTTTGTAGTTTGGAAATTCCATTTGTTGACATCGTGAGTGGCGAAATCGTGATCGAGCAGAAGTCCCGACAGAGTTAAGAGAGAAGTCAACATCGACTAGCCATCGGGTCTCGGAGATCCGAGAGCCCAGTGATTGACCATTGGACTTGCGAAACCGCGAGTTCCGATTCCCCGATAAATAAAGAGAGGGGGATCATGCAAAGAGAATCTGTGGGTGCAGATTTCCTGACAGGGAAATAGAAGGGCTACTCAAAAGTTCTTGGGGTCGAGGAGAAGAAGATCATGTGTGAGCGGACGTGCCAGTGAGGGCACGACTGCATCGTATTTTCTCAGATCTGAGGACACCAGGCTACTCGCCTCAGCCAAGCGCACCTCCTGGTAAAGTCAAAATTTGATTTTGAGAATTTTCAATTTTTGGTTATTTTTGTTAATGCAAGTACAAAATGTCTGCAAGCACAAAGCTTGTTGAGAAACTAGAAGGCATAGACAACTTTCATGCCTGGAATTATAGGATCGGTTTGATCCTTGCAAAGAATGACCTATCAAGATTTATCAAAGAAGAAGTGGAGGAACCTGAAGATGCCATAGAGAAAGCGAAGCATCAGAAGGACTCAATCAGGGCTCAAAGAATCATTGCAGATTCAATCAAAGACCACCTGATCCCATATGTATCATCAAAGAAAGCTCTGAAGGAGATGTTTGATGCTCTAAGAAAACTATATGAAGGAAAGAACATCAATTGAAAGATGAATCTAAGAACTCATTTGAAGAATACCAAGATGCAGAAAGGAGAAATGATTCAAGAATATTTCTCTTGAATCTCTAAAATAAAAGAACAATTGAAAGCGATTGGAGACACCATCGAAAAAGAAAAATTTGTAATAGCCGCCCTAAATGGTCTCACAAGACCTTGGGATGCTTTCATCCATTCAGTATGTGGCAGAAAGGAGAAACTACAGTTTGAGAGCCTATGGGAAGAATGCACCCAAGAAGAGACAAGAGTAGCCAACCGTGAAGCACTACTAGCAAGGGACGATGATCAAGCCCTAGTTACTCATACAAAAAGAGGAAGGAAGAAACCCTACTTCAACAGGGAATCTCATAGAGAACTGCAACCATCAAACAAGTTCAACAATCAAGAATCTCATTCAAGAAATTTTTAGAAGAAAGGACAATGCAAGGGACGAGATCTCTCATCTATACAATGCTATCATTGTGATAAGATGGGACACAAGGCAAATAATTTTCCAATCAGAAGAGAAGAGTACAAGAGGAAGCACAAAAGGCAACATGCTCACATTGACGAATATGAAGAACCACCTATGAAGATGATTAAGGACCATGTCTTGATCTCAACTCTCTCAGGATCTGTATCACCTGGAGAGGACACATGGCTCATTGATAGCGGTGCATCAAAACATATGACAGGTAAGAAAAATACTCTCTCTTGTATTTCAGAAAGGAAGTTTTCTCAGAAAGTAAATCTTGGATATGATTACCAATATCCCATCAAGGGAGTGGGAGAATCAAACTACAAGCTAGATTCAAAAAACTCAATAACAATGAAGGATGTACTCTATGTACCGGGCCTAAAGAATAACTTACTCTCCATATCAGCTTTAGACAAGAAAGGCTATAGAGTTTCCTTCATAGATGGAGAAGTTCTTATGTGGGCTAAGGGAGAAACCTTAAATGAAGCAATCATCATCGGAAGTGAAGAAAATGGTTTATATAAGCTGAAGGGTCACCCGAAAACTGCTATGACCCATGCCATCGAAAACTCATGCGAACTTTGGCATATAAGATTGGCCCGCATCAACTACAAGGCGCTACCATACATATGCAAAGCTGTCACAGGTTTACCAGAACTCAAGGTTGATCAGGAAGGCATATGCAATGGATGTGCGCAAGGGAAGAACATCAAGAACCCCTTTCCAAAGAGGGACAACAAAGCAGAAGGAGCATTGGAACTCATCCATTCA
>CBVK0101841935.1:0-11553 GCA_900067695.1 Picea abies
AACCCAATAATAATAATAATAATAATAATAATAATAATAATAATAATAATAATAATAATAATAATAATAATAATAATAATAATAAAAAATAATAATAATAATAATAATAATAATAATAATAATAATAATAATAATAATAATAAATAATAAAAAAAATCTCTCCCTCTTGGAATTTTTCTCATGTAAATGACTTAGTCACAACCATAAATCGTCAACCAACAATAAAAAAAATCAGCAAATAAATAACACCAACCATAAACCCTTGGAAAGAATCCAAATATCATTTGATTACCAAAAAAGATTTTTGGAGATATTGATTGGGTCACCTACTCTATGCTTTTTTTTCTTGTAGACCTGTACATATTGTCTCTTGTGTTCGAGCTGAACCAAAGCTCCCTCCCTCCCCATCAAACCTGTTAAATGAACTTAAGAGATGGGGGGTAGGGTTTTTTGTATTTTCTCCCTTTTTTCCAATTTTGCATTGGGGGCGGCGGGGGGCGGGTGTGGAAATCCCATGCAATCCTCCCTTTTTCTTCCCTTTTTTATTTTTTTTATATTTTATTGTTTATATCCTTGAAAAGGGTGTACTTTCAACCTTCGAATTTGACTTAGACTTCCACTGATAGAGGAAAAAAATGATGTCAAATGAGATAGAGTCAATATGTAGGATGGGAAAATCCATTGAAAAGGTTTTGATGATACCATCAAGAATACAAAATCGACAATTTGATATCATGCCACCTAAACCTTTTTCATGCAAGCTAGTTAAGCCATCCCACCTCAACCAGTTAAGAGATTTGTCATAGCTCCAACTAGGTCATAGAATGTTGAAATGAGGAAAATGAGGCATCGTTAGAAATTTCTCTAAGTTAATTAAAACATGGAATTTTTTTATTTTATGATTATGAGCCTATCAACAACAATTTTTAAACCATGAACCATCGTTACCAAACTAGCCTCTGAAACTAGTCCTGAAATTGTGAATGCTTGTTCTCAACAATCAAGGATCAAAACCAAGCATATGAATACCATTGGAAATGTATTACACTTACCTACATCACCTATAGGTCTAATTTATCTTTTGATTTATATTTTAGACCAAAAACTGATAAGGAAGTCACAACTATGAATTTTGGCTATTTAAGAGGAATGTATGCCCTTCTTATACTAGTTATACGAACTCAAAATCCAGAAAGTGATAGCTCGTTGGAAATATTATCCTAAGCCTTACAAGGTAAAACCACTGGATTTTCTATGAAATGAACATATTTCATCTTATCTTCTATGAAATATCATGTTTCTATGGGACCCGCTTGGTGACCAGCGAAAGGGGCAACGTTGAAATTTTTTCAAACCAAGTCCTCATCTCATGAAATTTGAACTAAGTAGATTTGATATAGAGAATTCATATATGGGAGGGTTTCATAACTCAAAACTAATCGCACTATGGCCTCCTATTGACGGGTAAAAATGACTTTCATCAACAAGGGAAGAATTACTTGATGGTGGGTCTCGATTAGAACTGCTCTCATTTAGTATGGCAATTTCCTCTGGTATGTGGGCTAATTGTGACTAATTAAATAGATTTCTCCCCTAAAGGGGACTTGCTCATTTAAAATCTTCCAAATCCTAAATGCATTCTTAATCTATTATGTAGATGAAATCTTATTGTAACCTATGTCTTTTCCTAGTTTAACCGTAACATCAAGTAATTGCAGGTGTCAAGCTTAATTACTAGAAATAGGAAAGAATTCACATTCCATAGCATAAACCTTGCTAGCATATTCAATTCACACAAATGGTATTGATTATGTACATGGAATCACATTCATAACCAATCAATAATATTTTATCAATACAAACAATTAACATAAATGAATAAATGCATGAATTAGTAAACTATAAACAACTTACAAAAATGTACAATAACATAAATTGGTTATTAATCAACTTATTCATGTATTCAATCTTCAGAAAGTGATCCGAGTCAAAAGCCTATTAATCCTTATATCCTTTATTCCACTTAAAAAAATATATAAGCCAAAATTTCAAGGTCTTCTAGCCCCCAACCTCCCAAGCAAGAGTCCCCTTTTATAATTAATATTGGCACTCTTTTTCTCTTCTTTGTTTGTTTGATTGTTACACCCATTTCTTTTATCCAACTTAAGATCCAATACTCATTTACAAAAATAGATTGAGAATCCTACTAAAATATCATTGATTTTAAGTAATTGCATTGTTACAGGTTTTATCCTTTTCCAATCTAAGGCTTCCAACGCAATAACAAATTTCAATTTGTTACATAACGAGTTTTAATTTGTTATCTACATGCCTCCATAAAATTAAGGATCTTGAATAATTCCTCTTCAACTCTTCACTATTCTAGTTGCTTGATATTTCATGTTAATACTTGTATAAAATAATACAAATTTTTTGATAAATATAAAAACAGAAATAAAAACTAATGTTAAGAAACTATAGTGAAAATAGAGTGCATGAGTATGAGAAGAAAATTTCCATGTATTATTGTGCTTGGAGCAATTTTGACAGTTCTGAGTAAATGAAACTCATTCATAAATAAATATTTCAGCGAATTGGCATTGATTTTTCATGACTACAAATCCGAATTACTTTTAATAGCACAAAACCCTAAATAAACTTCAAGCAAGATTTACTCTTGCATGTTTTTTTCTTTTTTTCTTTTTAATAATTTTCTTAACCTTTGCGAGCGATAATAGTCGTAGGATAAAGCACTCCCTGAACATAGATTTTATTGGGTAAAAAAATCATAATATGGATTAAAAGTATAAATCATAATTCATATGCCTAGATCCTAAATGCCCAGATATCCGACATCCAGATAAAATAACTTCGTTGTATTAAACATGGCCCAAATACAAATGATTGTTGGAATTGTTGTCATTGATGTTAAAGGATTAATGTTTTTATAATTTCATATTACAGAATTACAATACACACAACGTTTCCAACACACACACACACACACACACACACACACACACACACACACACACACACACACACACACACACACACACATTAAAAAGGGGTGCATGTGAAAAAGTAAAAACTGAAATAGTGGTTTCAAACCCATGGGTTTGGGTATTTTCCGATGGTATTTGGAAAAGCAAATAAAAAAAAGGAAAATTAATTATTTAATTATTGGACATGTCCCTTCATGAAGGGATATGAAAAAAGTATAAAAATAGAAAGTGTGCTTGAAAATGGATGAGCAAAGATTGAATATCATTCCAAAAGGGAAGAGTTGTGAATTCAATTTTAGGTCAGCTTGGCACTTTCATTATAACATATTTTCTACAATGTTTCAAACATCTCTAGATACATGTGGTAAAATTTTCAGATGTTGGATTGCTACACTTTCGGATATATGCCCTGTGGAAGTTAGCATTCCCGAATGCTCTTGAAATCAGTGTCAAACAGGTCATCTTGGAATTTTCGCAATAACTTATTTTCTAGGATGTTTCAGACCATGAAATTTTAAGGAGACAAAGCAGTGATATCAGGGTACATAGGGTAAAAATTTTAGATGTTTTTTCACTATACTTTCGGATATATTTCCTGTGGAAGTTAGTGTTCTTGAATGCTCTTGAAATCAATTTCAAATAGGTCAATTTGACATTTTCACTACAACTTCTTTTATGGGACTCTTCAGACTATGAAAATTTTGGAGAATAGAGGAGACATACATAAGTACCTCTTGTAAAAATTTGAGATGTTGGTTCATTGTACTTTCTAATATATGCTCTATGGAAGTTAGGGTTCCTGAATGCTCCTGAAATCAGTTTCAAATAGGTCTGTTTGGAATTTTCACTATAACTTATTTTCCGGGACTCTTCAAATTGTGAAAATTTTATAGAACAGAGGAGACATACATAAGCATCTCATATAAAAATTTCATATGTTGGCTTGCTGCAATTTCTGAGATATGCTCTGTGGAAGTTAGGGTTCTTGAATTCTCTTGAAATCGGTTTCAAACAGGTCAGTTTGGAATTTTAACTATAACTTTTTTTCTAGGACTCTTCAGACTGTGAAAAATTTAGAAAATAAAGGAGACATACAGAAGTACCTCATGTAAAAATTTTAGAATCATAATTACAAAATCAGATATGTGGCAAGTTGTACAAGTTCATTTTTCGGAAGAGGCCCAAAATAACAAGCTTTGGGAAATTTATCATTTGGAATTCAAATTTTGGTAAGACCTAGTAAAGGCAAAAGTGGTGAGAAGACCATATGAAGGAAGAACAAATGAGTAGACTCGGTGAAGGCAGAAGCAGCGAGCATACCTGGTGAAGGCATAAGTAGCAAGTAAAATTGATGAAGGTTGGTGCATCTCACACAAAGAGATTGATGTAGCTTGCTAAGTTGGTTCTTAGCGGCAGGGATTAGTGTTTCCAATAGATTGATGTCTACGAATATATGTAAGAGTAGGTTGTGTTATCGCATAGATTGTAGTTTGGGCAAAGCCTAACCCAAGAGATAAGTGTGAAATATAACTAGGGACAGATATCATTGCCACCTTGATAAATATCCCCCTCATTTTAGTGATGGACAAGTCCAACTCAAGGGAGTCTTCCCGTGTGATCCTAGGGGGATTGCAAGGGATAAGATAAGGAGAAAAATCAAGCAACCATATAGGTCAAATGAAAGGTTCTAAGGGCTTGATGGAATATGAGTATCGGTTAAGGAGAAGTTGCCAATAGAGAATATTTGCAAAACAAATTTTAGACAACCAATACCAAGACAATTTATGATGAAATGAGCCCTATAACAAGAGGGAAACAACAAGTTATGCTTGCTATCCCAAAATTGCATATTTAAACAATTACATATCAACAATGACCAAATTATAACAACTGCAAATTAGACTATCAAAATCAAGTATATGATATTGGATAAAAATGCTTGCAATTAGTAGACAATATTCCAATGTTTAAACTAAGATTTTGATAGAAAAGGAGGGTTGTTAATGAGTGTTATCAACAATTTTTTATCATATCCCAATGGTTGTATAATTTTTTTTATACAACAACAATTTCTATCCACTAAAATTAGCAAGTAAACCACTAAATCAATAGCTTATTACCAATAGAACAATTACCACAACTTACTAGTAATTTTCAGCGATAGAAAAGTGGAAATGAGTAAGACGGAGTGAATTTGTTGTTGCTCTACTGATTGTAGCTTAATGTTTATTACAACAACACAATCACTTATCCAATCAATACGACCTTGGAGCACAAGAGAACCTAAAGTATGTAATATTCAAATCCAAACTTGAACAATCCAATCTCTCAAATTTCACATTTACCAATTTAATTAGTGCCTTATCTATTGGGTTAATGGAGTATCTTGATTTCAAAAAAACCTAGGAAACAAGGAGAATAAAACGTTTCTTTGAGAATTAAACCCTTATAAATCCAAATAAGACACACAGTCTCCAAATTGTTTAGCCTAGAAATCCAAGTTTAGCTAGGGTTTGATAATTTTATAGGGTTGTAAACCCTCTTACTCCCTAGAGAAGATAAACCCTAGCAAGGCCTTACTAAAAGGGTGTAAACCCTCTTACTCCTTGTAGCAATCCTTAATCCTTTTCAATAACAATAGAATAAAATTCTTTGATGGAGGATGTATGCCTTTATACTCCTCCTAGGGTTTGATTGTTTAACCTTCAAATCAAGAAGAAAAACAAAAGATTGAAAAAATGCATTACCTCATCCAAGAAATAGCATGAAAAACCCTTACTTATCAAAGAAGTTACAACAATTTTTCCAAGAAGAAGCATCCAAGAGAATTTTCTAGCCTTTATTCCACCAATAGATAAGTGTTGCATCCATAATGACCAAAAATAAGAGGTCCAAAATTTTATTCCAAGAAAGATTTTTCAAGTGATGAGTTATGATTTGTGACAAATGACTTGCCTCATATTTATACGAGGAAAACCCAAGTCATTTTTGTCCACTTTACAATAAAATCCATAAATTTAGGCCTAAAACCTAAGTTACAATGTTTAATTACGTTTTTCTTTTTTTCCCACATAGGATACAAAATGACCAAAAGTAACAAAATGATGGGACATTAGCCCATAAAATATCTCTCCAAGGTGGCATGTGTGATGGAAAAGCCTCAAAAGGCTAGGACATCAAGCTATAAGAGTGCCACATCATCCCCAAATCAAGCAATAGATTGGGGCTTCATGCCCACAACATCACCAAATGTGCCAAATATGCCAAACATTCCATCAAAATTGTGACATCATACCTCCCAAGAGGGTCGTTTGGGCATAAGAGGGTGAAATCATCCTCTCTTCACAGTTCAAAGCATCGTTCAAGTGCTAAAGTCACCTTCCCAAGTGCAATGTTCATCCTCTAAGGCCTCCAACGAGTGAGACGCTACATCCAACCAATGGGATTTCAAGCCCCTATGAAGGTCCAAGTGGCTTAGTTTCTTCATGAATAGCTTTCACCAAGAAAGGTCTTGCAAAGACAAACACATACGCCCTCTAAGGGTCCACATGTCACATGTATCATGTCAAGTAAGCCAAATTTAATAAAAGAACTACCCAAACATTTGCATTAAATCCCCTCTTTTCAGACTAAACAAATGCTCAAAGAACTTATAAACTTTGCCAAATTTAGGTATGGGAGGGTTGTCATGGTTTCCTATTGGGTAGGTCAATCCCCAATTCAAGGAATGTTTCCCATGAATACCCTCTCTAGACCATGTAGTGAATATGAGGTGGATGGAGGTAAGACTTTTGGGCATGGGGTTCTTGACATATCAAGGGCTCATATTGTCTAATTTATGGGTGCCACTGTGGAGGGTGTGTTGCATCCTTCGTTTGCAATGCAACATTTTCCCAAGACCTTTGTTTTCCTTTGATTTATTATGGTCCAAACATTGAGTGTTATGTGCAAGGAAAGAAAGGAGTACCTCAATGATACTTGAAGTTAGAACACATTGAGTGCCATATGCACTGGAAATTCAAAGATAACACAAATGTGTTCCCCTATCAAGTGGGACATTTATTAATTATTTGTTTTTTTAAAGGTCCTTCATTTTTATGGAGAAGCATTTCATTTCTCTTAGGACCTTAGGGAGAGCATATAGAAGGATAACTTATGGCTTTTAACTTTTTCCAACTACAACACCTCTGGGCCTTCAACCCCTTCTTTCTATTAAATAAGGTACATGCCCTTCTTGGGGTCAATGAGCCCAAAAACCCAAAAGATGATGAAACAAAGGGGAAGAAGTGTGGAAAGTGGTAATTATGAGTGGGAATGGTTTGATGATCCTTCAAGGAGACCCCTAGTGGAAACCCTTTTCTCGAGGGTGATCCACTTACTAGGAAACCATTTCAACCACTAAGGTGAAATAATGAAAAATGTATAATTTCCAAGCAAATGTTTTCATAATTACGAAAGGAATATTTGCAACATGCTCAAATGCTTCAATTATTAAAGTGACACTTACCATGAGACTGGAATTTTTACCTCATGAATCAAGACGCGTTGTTCTTTTTGATCTAGGCTGGTGTGGCAGATGTGACTATGCTATTGAAGATGAATGTTGATGTGTGGTGGAGAGGAGGGATTCTGTATGCTCAATGTGGGCTCAGATGGTCATTTGGCTCTTGGCATTGCATGTATTCTACATGCAGGCCTCAAGACATCATCTCCTTAGTTACCCCTAGGTTGGGGGATGGGGACATGTGCTCACCGTAGAGTGCATGAGAACCTCAAAATCTCATGGTAAGACTTGTGCCTACACATAATGAAGAAATATATTAGAGTGTCAAGGGGTGTCTTACTCACCCTTTGTTCATATAAGAAAAACTTCAAAATTGACAACTATTCCTTGAAAGATTTTTTTTTCATTTTTTCAAAAACTTCTAACTAACATGTAATGATTCAAGAAAATGCATGACGAAAAATATGCATAAATGTAAGAAAATTAATTTGTAAATCCAAGCATATAAATGAATGCAACTAACCTTTGACGAGCACACAAATGCAATGTAGAAAAGCAATTGACCTACGTACTTACCTAGGTCCCAAGGCCCATAGAAATTAGGTCTTAGATATGTCATGTGAAATCCTACAACCAATTGATCATCTCATCAAGGTATCTCCCCCTACTATTAATTACATAATACAAAAAATATAATTCAAACACATAATAATGATGAGCATAAATAAGAATTTGATCAATCATAGAAAGGGTAGCCACAAGCCTGATCAATCCATCTCTGAATAGGACTACCACATATAGATGATGACTCGTCTTGATCCTCACTTAGAGTACCATTTCTCCTTGAAGGTTGAAAGGAGATGAGAGATCCCAAGAAGAATCTATGATTTCTCAGAGAGGAAAATATGAGATAAGGGACAACCTCGGGTCTAGAGAAAGAATCTTTCTCCACACTCAAAACATATTTCCTCTTTATGCATGTTTGCAAGTCCCTGCATATTGCCTCATGTTGAAAATATCATTGCCTTATGGAATTGATCTATTACTTTTTTGAGCTGGCCACTGTTAAATTTAGATGCTACTATTAGATTCTTTTCAATTTACTAGACAATAATAGCAAAAGCAAGATCACTGAGAGAAAGACAATCACAAGGTACACAACATTTTATCCTAGGAAACCCTCATGGGGGAGAAAACCCAACAAAAAGTTCCTTAATATAGATTGTCAATACAACACCAAGATAAAATACCAAACACTAGAGAATATCCAAGACTAAACAATGCAACTCTCTCTTCTCCTTCTTCTAACTGCAACTTCCTTCAAACTTGCGCACTAGATGAGTGACTTTAGTGAGTGAGTGAATGAGGTGCTAGACTCTCTTATTTATACTAGTTGAGGAGTGTTAGGGTTGTGTCTTTTCATCAAGAAGGGCCAACTTCTTCATCTAGTGGCTAAAACCACTTTAATTATCCCTAGGGGGTGACTTCTCAATTAACATCATTTGACTAGGGTTTGAGAAATCAACAAAAGGGGATTTGGTCATACATAAGTCCTGACATGATCAATCCACAAAAGGGGATTGATATACATGATAATAACTCAATTATAATTAGAATATTATTCGCGGTTACAATATTTCAACACTCCCCCTTAACAAGAAGGGTATTCGACAATACAACATCATTAGGAGAGAGAGAGAGGGCAACAACATCATCAACATCTGAAACATTGATTGTCATATCTATAAATTATTCGAAGTTTTTCTCATCATCAATATCATCATCTTTCACAGCATGGAGATAGAGTATCATCATCATCATCTGCATCAACATCAATTAGCATAACGCTAAGGAAACGACATAAACATCATCATTAATATCATGAGGTTAGTATAACATCATCAACAACAACACAAGGTTGATACATCATGAACAACAACAACATGAGGCTTAAACAATACCATCATCAACAATATGAGGCTGGAACAACAACATCATCAACAACATGAGATTGGAGCAACAACATCATCAACACAAGGTTGAGATAACATCATCATCATCATCATATAGCAACATAATGAGGTAGGTGAAACAACAACATTTTGTGGTACTCCGACAGACCCTAGGGATATTCCCAAGAATCATATGATTCCCTAAGATATAAAATCCTAATGGAGCTACCACGTGGTACTCTGATACATCGTCCTTACCATACCTTCAAGATCTTTCTAGGGATGATCAGTGCCCTAGGATATAAAATCTTAACTGAGCTACTCGTTGTTGGTAAAGATACCATAGTATCATCAACATCACTCCCCCTTTCAAGGGAGGTCCTTTCGAAATATACCAAGTTTGTCTCGAAAGTATTCAAACTTTACACAAGACAGGGGCTTGGTCATCACATCTGCAACTTGCTAATCTGTGCCAACATATTGGAGCTTTACACCTCCCCTCTGCACCATATCACAAATGTAGTGATACCAGATTTCTATGTGCTTCAGCTTGTCATGGAACACAGGGTTCTCCATCATCTTTATGCAACTCTAGTTATCACATAGAATCACGGTGTATTCCATCTCTAGATCGAATAGACCTATCAACAATGTCTAAAGCCATATGGATTCACAACTGGAGGAACATGTTGTAATGTATTCTGCTTCTGCCATGCTGAGAGTAATATTGGATTGCTTCCTGCTCTACCATGAAGTCATGGTTGACCCCAGACTGAAACAACATCCTAAAGTTCTATTTCTATGAGAAATGCTTCCAGTCCAATCTAAATTAGTATAACCAACCAGTCCAAAGTAATGATCTCCATTATAATAGAAACCAAATTCTAACGTACCCTTAAGGTATCTCATCACATGTTTTGCAACAACAAGGTGAACACATTTGGGATCTATCGGATACTAACTCAAGGTGTTCACAACAAAACATATATTTGGCCTTGTATTCGTTAGATACATCAACGATCCAATGATTTGTCTGTACAACGTAGCATCAACCAATTCTGACGAAGTATCAACCAAGAGATTCAACTTTGTTTCCATGGGTGTGTTCATGGATTTACATCCCAACATATCAAACCTCTTCAATATTTCAACTGCATACTTCCCTTTGTTAAGGAAGATATTCTCTAGGCTCTACCAAACTTCAAGACCTAAGAAATAGTGCATCATCATCTCAAATTTTGCAGCGAGCTTTTTCTTACAATAAATGATGATATTTTCTTATCCAGTTAAGAATAAGTCATCCACATACAACAACAATATAACTGGCTCATCATTCATAACCTTGAAGTAAAGGTTAGAATCAACTTTACTTTTGGTAAATCCCAAGCTCGTCAAGAAACTGTTAATTCTTCCATACCAAGCTCTAGGAGTTTACTTCAACCTGTACATAGCCTTCTTCAACCTATAGACATGAGTCTTTCTATCTTCAACTTCAAACCCTTGAGGGTGTTCTATATACACTTCTTCTTCAATAACACCATTTAAGAACGTTGTTTTCACATCCATCTGGTGTAACTTCCACTTCATCTTGGCCGCAAGAGCTATGATGGTTCCAATAGAAGTGTATCTGGCTACAAGAGAAAAAATCTCTTCATAATCAATGCCGTCCTTTTGAGAAAATCCACGAGCTACAAACCTTTCTTTATGTTTTTCAATACTTCCATCTACAACAAGTTTTATCTTATATAACCATTTGGAAGATACAATATCTTTGCTCTTCGGTCTAGGAACTATTTCCCATACATCATTCTTTATAATGGATTGGTATTCTTCTATCATGGCATCTTCCCATTCTTTCTTCTGAATGGATTCTTCAAATAAAGTAGGCTCCTTTTCTATGAGATCACACATCAAAGCCATATAATTGGAGAATGACTTAGGTTTCTTGATTTGTCTCATGGTTCCTTCTGGGGCACCATACTTCTCTCCATCTTGAATAAGTTCCCTTAACCAAGCTGGCTTTATCTTGTGAGGGATTGTCATTTGGTGAGATCGGAAGAGCGGTTCAGCAGGAATGCCGAGACCGATCTCG
>CBVK0101841938.1:0-15138 GCA_900067695.1 Picea abies
TTCATTGTAAATCTGGACCGTTCATTATAAGGTCACAGATCTAATGGTAGAAATTATGTTAGGGTTTTTTTCCCTAGAAGGCAACCCTCTGTTATGAGGGAAATGTATTGCGGCTATGCATTATGGCGGGTATTGTATTCTGAGAGAGGATACTGTGAGAGAAAGAAGAGGAAGTTACAACAGGTTTTTTTGTAGGTTGTATCCCTTCATTTGTTGGATAATAATAAAGGAAGGACCTGGCAATTTCTTTGGTGGACGTAGCCCACACTGGGTGAACCACGTAAATTTGTGTCTCTCTTTTATTGTGTATATTCTGTGTTTTTTTTCCGCATTTGTTTTATTTTATTTCTCTACGGTCATGTTTTTCTAACACATAGGGTCGTTAGGAAGAGGAGCACCAGCTGTCAAATCAATTGAGTGTTTTACCTGACAGTGCAGAGGCACCCATGTATGCGAGGAAAATATATATTTGTGCTCTTCTACTATCTTGTCCACATGTTGTTGTTGTGTAGAGAGACCTCATGCAAAGGTTTTGGTGGTTGTAGTGAACTTCTGTTCACCTTCTGATCGATCCATAAAGAGGAAAAATCTCCCGGTGTTAGAGACCACCTTTCTGCACTGCTTCACAGAGATCAAAGAGACCACGGTCATTGGGACTGCCTCTGATACCTTGTAGAGTTTATCTCCCAAAGTAATAATGAAACTACGGGGCCTATATTCATAAACAACATGACGCTTCCACATATATGGTTTTCCTAAAAAAAACATCACAAATTTCAAGGGGGAAACATCACACAATACCTCATCTTTGAAGGGTTTGATGTCATAGTGCAGGCGACATTGATAGTTGATGTGTATGTTATGTCCTTGGCTGAGCCAAATGATGGTGTATGGTTGAGGGTGCGGTGTCATTGTCAGGTTCAACCTCTTGAAGACCTTTGTTGAGATTAGGTTATTCCAGCTACCACTATCAACAATGAAATGGAGTGGGGTCCCCTTCACCCACATCTATGAGTGGAAGAGGCGCTCCCCTTCTTTAGGCTCCTCGAGTTCCTCTGGATTGAATTTTGCGGTAGCGATGGTGACACTGGGTTTTGTGTCAATGATCTATTTTCCATTTTCCAGCTCTGAATCACAATCTGATTCAACATCCAACCCTAGGGATTTCATCTTAGCCAACAATGACTATTTGGAGCAACATTCATTAGTATTGTGCCAAGGGATTTTGTGGAACTCACACCACTTTCCTTTGTCCTTCTTCGACTTCCCATCACCCTTATTTGATGGTGGCTTGGACTAGTTGCCCTAGGACTGGCCATCCTTTCTCTATCCTTTTCCATGGGATTTAGAGCCACCTTGACCATACTTCGGTTGTTGCATATTTGCAGACCTAAACTCCCGCTTGTTTTGTTGCTTAAATGTTTACTCAATTTTGACAGCATATCGATAAGTGGCTCCCAATGACAAGATATCTAGAAAATACAATTTGGTTTAGATATACCTATGTAGAGCCCCACAATATTTTTGAACCATATGTCGCTCAAAGTATTTGATACCCAGCTTGGTGTGTAAGGTATGGAAGGTATTTGTGAACTCTAGCATTGTTTGGCCCCTCTCTTGATGCGGTGTGGTCCATCTTGTGTGTTGTTCATTGTAGTTTCCAACATGGTAATATTTTTCCTTGAGGGCATCAACAAAAGTTGCCCAAGTGGGTCTTGGCCAAAAAATTATAATCTTATCCTCGGCATGTTGCCCACAGTAAGTCTCCCACCAATCTATGACATGGGGAAGGGATTTAAGGAGTGTGAAGGTGATTTTTTATTGTTGGAAAATTTTTGGAAAGAGAAATAACCCTCTAGCAGACTTAACCATTTTTCCAAAGCATCAACGTCTATCTGACCTTCAAATAAAGGAATATCAAATTTAACTTGTACCTTGAAGGGTGTCCCACCTCCAAAGTGATTGTTGGTTGAAGGTGCCTTCGTTGTTGTTGGCAGTTGTCAAAGGATCTGGGAGAAATTATCCATCATCTCATTCCTCTTTTGCACAAGGGATTCCTCAAGCAACTATTAGATATGATCTCTTGCTCCATATTTTGTCTTTTATTCCACAATGGGAGGTTACTTGGGCGGGCGAGAGTGATTTTCCTCAAGAGAAACAAGCTCGAGACCCAACTCTCTATACCTTGACCTCGTCGAGGACATGCACTAAGAACAACAAGCAGACTGCTCTAATACCACTGATCTGGATTATTTTGGGAATGACATGAGGGAATAAATATAACAAAGATATAACAAGGAGATACACAGAAATATGGCAAGGAACATTGTGATACAGTAAAACTCAGATTCTATTAATGATTGTTTGGAATACAAAAGATTGTAAAATGAAAAGCACGCAAGCTAGTTATAATGGTGGTAGCTTATCTTTGAAGAGAGATGTGTCAGCGACGCTCATTCGCAAGAAGAATATTAGAATGAGGCTCCAAAGGCCTTTTTAACATAAAGCATAAATGAGCACATACCGAGTGAGGCAAAGGAAGAGGGGGGGCTTAGAGAAGAGGGATATTTCTATTTGTTCATTGTTCTAGGTAGGTCGGATAGGGAATTATCCCTTTCCGGCCACTATATAAACCCTAAACATATAAAACCATAACCTCGAGAGATGAAACATTGAAAGGTTTGTGGGCCCCGATTAGGATAGTTGATACTTCAACTTCCCGAGGGCGTGAATTTTCCATATGATCTATGTTTGGGGCATTTGATACCTCATTAGAAAGGTATATCCTAGGTGTACAAATTCCGTTGAGGGTTATGGAATGTTGCTCGCAAATTTTGGTCCCCCAAAAGTCCAAAAAAACATTGTTTAGGGCCTTAAAACGACCCTGGAAGTTTGGGACCCGAAAAACTGTAAACAAACTACCAAAATGGAAAATTGTTCTTTGAGCAAGTGGAATAGGTGGGTGGCCATTAGTATCCACCTGGATCATTACCACACATTGCATGAGAATAATATAGTGTTGAATCACCAAGAAAACCTAGCCACTAGGGGGGAAATGGGGTTTATAATTATCAATGGTAAGGAATATATACAACCAGTACCCTAATTATGTAATGAAAGGTCCAAAAATATCCTCATTAATAGGGCTCATGTATAGCCACATGGCACTCTCCTCACATGATGAAAAAACTAATGAGATGAGACATAATCGTCCCTACCACATGATTAAACCTCAAACCATGCAGCTTGATGAATGCACTTCCCTGACATAATGTAACTGTGGTGGAAAAAAAATTTGGTTGGGCATTTATGTGTTTGGTTGTACATGGAGCAGACTTGATCTGAGGATCAAAAGCCTTGGCTGCCTCACAACACGATTCTCTTTCCATCCTCTACTAATTGTAGTGGCTCCACAGATAGAATTTTGGTAGAACTCTCCTGGTCCCCTTGGCTCGAAGCACTGTGGTTCTCTCTTAGAGCTGGAGTTCATAATCATAATTGAATTTGAGGTAATTTCTCTACTACAAATGAGCATTAGTAGGTTTCTTGGTTTTTTCGTTGGGGGCGCTTTTATCGTATTCGACTCAGGTTGCTCTAGTTACCTTAAAGATAGCCCCAAATCAAATTCAGACATCTCTAATTTGAATTTGAGCCTCGAGTTAATCCTCTCAATATTTAGAAGCCACATGCCCATTCATTGTGATCATACCATTTCAAAAATGATCGTGGATTATAAATAGCTCAGGGAGACCAAGCAAGTATTTCAAAGGAATAAAGAATTCATCAAGGTTTAGGGTATCTCCTTACAATCACTCTCTAACCAAGTAATAGTTTAGAAAAACAACTCCAATCTCCATGTGGATATCATCATGGGTATTCTTCTTTAGTAGAAGCACATTTCAACTCTGGAGAATGAAATTTATAAATTGTGTGATCTCATGGTCCGTCTACTAGCTGAGAAGTATGGTGAAACCAATGTTATGCCTCTTTTGATAATTAGAGCCCTTTCTAAGCCAAATATGGAAACAGAGGTCCAGATCCATTCAAATTGGGTGGAAGGACAAGCAATATTGTTGGAGACAAGGAAGCAACAACAAGAGGCAAGGCGATAGTAGTTGGTTGACTCTCCCTTTGATCCATAAACATATATGTATTTTAAAGTTTATAGGATTTTAGGTCACTTATATCAAGTATATACTATTAGATATTTCATAATAATGTTGTATTGGAATCTGCCCTGAACTAGTATCCTTAAACAAAGTCATGATCCTTTTTTTATAAGCTAAATATAGGACATGATCATTTTTTTATGTAACTTTGTTATGAGCTTATGCAACAGCCTTTTTTTAATATAATTCCATAGTTTCAAATAAAAAAAATCATGGATTACTCTAGGTTTGTCACAACATGGAATGTACTATAAGGAATGTTTTATATACTACATACTACTCTACAATTTATCAATATTTATTATTTATCTTTTTCCTAAGAATTTTCTCAATTCTATTGAATGTGAGACTATGCAATGTGGTTTGATTAGAAGATTATTCTTTTATCATAATTTCAATGTAACTATTGATATGCTTCTTTAATCATAATTGTTTATAAAAACTTAATAATAGATTTACAATAAATCTCACATTCTTACTTTTTCATTTTCATCATTAGCATAGTTCTAGTTTAGCATTCTATTCTATTTATTAATAGTAAACTAGCTAGAGCTGATAATCCATTTTTTCTTTCAATAAAACTTTTAAAATATTAAAGCTCATCAAAGGTTGTTGGGCCATTGATCCGAAGTGTTTTTCCACATCAAACAAAAAATAGTCTAATTGGGCCTCTTTTCTGGGTTAAACCCCTACTGTTGATGCTGGGTAATTTTCCCCGTCATCACTTACATAATGAAATATCACAAAGAAAGGCCTTAGTGTCTTCTTATTTTCTTGAGAGCACTTCATCTACCACATTCTCTTTCCATTTTTTGTAGATAACTTCAAATTCATAACCTAGCATCTTGGTGACCCACTTTCGTTACTCTTATAAATAGAGTCGATCTTCCAAGAAGTATTTTAGAATATCATGATATGTTTTTACCTTGAGGTGTTTTTCCATTAGGTAAGTGATACAAAATGGATCTAGGCTGAAGAGTGGATAAGACTCGGTACCTGAAAAACAAATTGACAATCAGAATTTGTTATGTAAGCCACCTAAAACAATGCAAGTACGTGGAATAAGCCCAATAATGATATAACTAAAAAGTTAAGGAAAATAATTAAAATGACAAGGAGAGAAGGCTAAGGAACGGGAAGTGAAGAGCCATGGTTGTTGGCCTTCCCTTACCCCCATGGCTATCCCTATTTATTCACTCTCTCTCATACTCAAAGGGATTTTGGCCAGGTAGGATGAGAGCATTGTAAAAGTTGGCAAACTTGAAGAAAGAAGAATAAACTGAGAAACATTCAACTGGTTTTCCTAAGTTGGGTTCCAGGGTAAAAATCATGTCTCATTGAGTTGTTTTTTCTCCTCTGTGTGAGTTGAGAAAATGACTGGTTTAAATTCACTTATGTAGTTTATTAAAATTGTCAGTAATTTATTAATTGCTTCTATGCATTTTTTTATAATCATTGTGGGTGATGAGTGGTTGGTTGTACATTTTTTTTTCCTCTAGAAGTGTCTAAGTTTTTTATTGTCATTTCTTTGTTGCACACACATTGTTATTTGTTGCTAAAATGTGAAGAGGGAACCCTAGATGAAGGAAAGTCCCCACATGCATTTTCCATGGTTTTCAAGCCTTACATGGGAATCCCAGCTCAAGGAGAGGCCAAACACACCTATTTTTTTTGTTGCCCACAATTTCCATTGTTTGTTGGGTGCTCCAATTAATTGTTGAGTTGATTTTCCATTTCTTGGCCTGAAAACCCTTCTCTATGGGTCGATCCCTCATTACCTAGATCTTAATCTTTGCCATGGGCTAAATGCAACCATATGGTATTTGTATCTGACTATAAGAATCTGTACCCATCCCATTTTGGTGTTCTAACACACATTCCTTACTCATGGGTGTCCCAATGCTTGTCCTCTCATTGCCTAGTGTTGCATACAACCTCACCAAACAATCCCATGATTCCCATAACTTGGGTTTGTTTTCCAAGCTATTATGTGTGAACCCTATCAATAGAAGAGACCCCAATGATGTTCACTTGTTGGTTACCATGAAAAAAAAAAACTAACCCTAATTCTATGAGTGTTTCTAGTGCATGGTGTAACGCCCCAACATTCCTACACCCTAAACCTAATCTTGAGGTGCTCCAAGGAATTTTGTTTTTTTCTGGATGCTCCATGATTCATCATCTTGGTCAATTGATACCTTTTTTATATTTTCTCATTTTCTTATGGTACAGAAATTACCTTGGGTGTTCTATGAAATCACTAGTGATTTCTCTCATGGCCACATACCTATCTGGTCATATTGGGTGCTAAAACTTTTGTCAAGGAGTGTTGTAATGCTCTTGTACATCAACAAACATTTTCACCAAATATACCTACCAAGGTCTATGTGGTACAACCATTTAAGAGCTAGATATGGAGTGGGTAGTGACGGCACAGTGAAGTTGAGTGTACATTAACCATTGGGTGACTTTTATTGAAAGACTAGGCAATTTAATTGCTAGTGAGTAGCAACACCACCTGGACTATTCTTCTACATAAGGTTAACTTATTTCTGAGTGGGTTTGGTTTAGGTATCCCTCTCATTCATAAAAATAAATTGATTTATTAAATTCAATGTCATTATATGGATCAAACTAAAGTAATCGTAAAGAAGGAGTGTGATAGTGAACGTATCTATCATCCACTCATTTTGAGACATCTTACTCTAGGTTTGAATAGGATTTGGGCTTGTCTCCTCTATTAATAATCGAATGGGCATAAGTATATAACAGTGGAAATATTTTTCAAAAGGAGATATTTAGAATAATTAACATCAATGAAGATGGCACCTTCTAACTTAAAATTGATGAATTGTTGGATTCCCTTCAAATAGTTGTTTGATGTGCGCCGACCTTACCCAAGAACAAGCTTTGTAACCTTGAGAGAAGTAAAAAGGTATTTGCATGAGACAAAGGACTGAAACATGGTATCCTCCAAAAGACAGAGAGTTCTATGAAAAAATCGGAGACAGAATTGAGAGAGAGACAAGAAATAAAAATCCTCATAAGGTATCTATGTTGGTGAAGCGAGTAGGATACAGGTCCCTCGATTACAGATCAAATGTTATCATAGCAGTTGCAACCTTCACCAAGACATTGCTTCTAGAACTATGAGCAAAATATTGCAGACTACAACATGGGAAAAGCAAGAAGAGATATGTTGGAAGACGTAAGGGCTAGCAATGTCGAGCATAGAGAAGAAAATGAAATCCTGAAGGCACAAGTTAAGATGTTTAACCAAAGGATGGAAAAAATGGAGAAGCACATGGAGACCTCTGCCCAATTGTTTCCATTTCTTAGGAAGAAATTTAAAGAAGGCCAATACTACCTCAGAGTAATCATAATTGATTGGGACAAGCACATAGCACAGCTTGTGTACATTGGTGATAAGGTCATCCAGATTGACAACTGGGAGGACGATAGGCTTAGGCATAAAATGACGCAGATGCAACAAGAGTTGGTAGAGAAGGAGAAGGCCTTGGAAAGGCTTCAATCATTTGTCCAAGAGTATAGAGGAGAAAGACAACCTTTCATTTCCATTTCAAATGCTAGCACAATGACTAAGAACAGCTTGGTAAGCTCACCTTCGATAGACATCTCTCAAGATTAGCTTGGTGAATTAGAGAAGCATACCAGGGGTATTGGCTCTAAAATTCTAAAGAAAATGGGCTATGATGGATAAGGGCTAGGAAAGAGGAGACAAGGCATATTGACCCCCATCGTAGTCACACCCTTGGCCAAGCATGAAGACCTAGGATTTTATGGTGGAAGTGAAACTTCCATCGCCATGAATAAAACCATTTTTGTGAAAGAAAATAACATGTCATAGTTGTCTTTCTCATTAGGAGAAGGGGCTGTGAAAATAAGTGAAGATGGCAACTCACCACCACCTCAACCTTGTTTTATATTTAAGGAGGAAATGATGAGGAGAGTTTGTAGACTCAACCCACAATTGCACTCAAAGACATCAACAAGACAATTAGCAAAAGAAAGAAGAAGAAGAAGACCAGGAGGTCCATGTCAAACAAGAAATTTCTTATTTGTCATTGTGGTAGAAAGAGAGGCCATACCATAGACAATTGTTGGTACGCAATGACAGGTTCACATTGTGGAAAGAAAGGCCATCTTGAGAAAACATATTGCAAGAAGCAAACCATGTTTTGGAGGCCTGATTGTTTTTAGAAGTTAAATGGAAAGAAGGCTTCTCCAATTCAACAGCACACATAGAGGCTCATGGAAAGGAGGAGTATGTCAAGAATTCCTTGTAGCAGCAACAAGAACTTTTTCCACCACTGCAATTTGAGTGGTCACTAGGACACAAAGTGTTGGTGACTTCATCCAGAGCTTCACCCCAGAAACTGTGCAGCAAAGAGAAGAGTGTGGAGAGTGAATATTGTGGAGATGAAGAGTGGTCTACCTCTCCAATCCAAGAGGAAGAAATTATACAAGGAGAGATAACAACACAGAAAGTATACATCACCAAAGATATGGACCATAGGTTAATGACCATGGAAACCACAATCCATTTTTTGTGTTTAATATTGCACCCAAATAACCCCTCCTTGGACATGTGCTGAAGAGTTATGCACAAAGGTCAATGAACTTAGGGGGTGTTTGGAGAACTCAGGAAGTGCTTGTAAGCATGTGCAAGAACTAGAGAGTTGTTTCCATGCCATGAAGAAATTGATCTTAGAAGAGGAATGAAACCACACTTTAGGAGTTTTTATGTGATGGCGGTATGTTGGGGTCACAATGAACAGACCAACATTCAACTTGGCTTCGTTGATAGATGAGATGGATTGTCTCCAAGTCAGAGAGGGATATAGGAATGAGTGTTGAGCTTAGAGTTTGGATTTCGATATTGCTCAAAGCTAAGAGTCATTGAGAATATTGTTGCACTATGGGAAGAAGAGAACCATAACCAGAGCCAATAGCTAGATCCAAGATCCAAAGCCAGAGATGGAGTTAGAGTTGTAGCCAAGAGCCAGTGTCAAATCCACATTCTAGAGAAACAGAAAACACCAATCCATCATGGTTTCCTAGAGATTTTGGAGACCAAAAATCCTATCAAGGGGAAGGTGTGATCCAAAATGGATCTGGACTGAAGAGTGGATAAGACTCAGTACCTGTAAAACAAATTGACAATCAAAATGCATTATGTAAGACACCTAAAACAATACAAGTACATGGAATAAGACAAATAATGATATAACTAAAAAGTTAAAGAAAACAATTAAAATGACAAGGAGATAAGGATAAGGAATGGGAAGTGAAGAGCCATGGTTGTTGGCCTTCCCTTACCCCATAGCTCTCCCTATTTATTCCTTCTCGCTCCTACTCAAAGGGATTTTGGCCAAGTAGGATGTGAGCATTGGAAAAGCTAGCAAACTTGAAGAAAGAATAATATACTGAGCACCATTCGACTAGTTTCCCCAAGTTGGGTTCCAGGGTAAAAATTATGTCTCGTTGAGTTTTTTTTTCTCCTTTGTGTGTGCTAAGAAAATGATTGGTTTAAATTCACGTGTGTAGTTTATTAAAATCGCCAGTAATCTATTAATTGCTTCTATGCATATGTTTATAATCATTATGGGTGATGAGTGGTTGGCTGCACATTTTTTTTCCTCTGGAAGTGTCTAATTTGTTGATGGTCATTTCTTGGTTGCATACACATTGTTATTTGCTACTAAAATATGAATAGGGAACCCTAGTTGAAGGAAAGTCCCCACACGTGTTTTCCTTGGTTTCCAAGCCTTATGTGGGAATCCTAGCTCAAGGAGAGGCCATGCGCACCTCTTTTTTTGTTTCCCACAATTTCCATTGTTTGTTGGGTGCTCAAATTAATTGTTGAGTTGATTTTCCATTTCTTGGCTCAAAAACCCCTCTCTATGGGTCGATCCCTCATTACCTGGATGTTAAGTTTTTCCACGGGCTAAATGCAGCCATATGGTTATCGTATCTAACTATAAGAATCCATACCCATCCCATATTGGCATTCTAACAATTGTTCCTTACTCCTAGGTGTCCCAACACTTGTCCTCTCACTTCCTAGTGTTGCATACAACCCTACCAAACAATCCCATGCTACCCATGACTTTGGTTTGTTGTATGAGCTCTTATGTGTGAACCCTAGCAATAGAAGAGACCCCACTAATGCTCACTTGTTGGTTACCATGAAAAAATAAAACTAACCCTAATTCTATGAGTGTTTCTAGCACATGGTGTAATTCCCCAACATTCCTATGCCCTGAACGTAATTTTGAGGTGCTCCAAGGAATTTTGTTTTCTATCTAGATGCTCCATGATTCTTCATCTTGGTCAATTACTACCTTTGTTATATTTCCTCATTTCCTTATGGTCCAAACATTACGTTGGGTACTCTATGAAATCACTGTTGATTTCTCTTGTGGCCACATACCTATCTGGGTATCCTGAGTGCTAAAACTCATGTCAACGAGTGTTGTAACACTCTTGTACATCAACAAGCATTTTCACCAAATATACCTGCCAGGGTTCATGTGGTACAATCATTTAAGAGCCAGATATGGAGTGGGTAGCGAGTGCACAGTGATGTGCACATTAACCATTGGGCGGCTTTTACTAAAAGACTAGGTAATTCAATTGCCAGTGAGTAGCAATGCCACCTGAAATATTCATCTATGAAAGGTTAACTCATTTCTGAGTGGGTTTAGTTTGGGTATCCCTCTCATTCATAAAAATAAATTGATTTATTGAATTCATTGTCATTATATGGACCAAACTAAAGTAATCTCAAAGGAGTGTGATAGTGAACGTATCTTGTAACAAACCCATCCATAGACCTGTTGGGCTATGCCACATAGAAACTCTTGTGGAACTTACTATATTGTAACATACCCAACCACCCAGGTTGGGTCATGCCACTTGATAAAAACAATAATTCCATCTGTATAAATAAAAAACTTAAAGTAGACAAACATATTCTGCAAATACATAGATTCATGTGGAAATAACAGTAGAAATATGCATGCATCATACACAAGAAAAACCCATAATCATAAACACATATATAAATACACAACATGTAAATTAACACACAATTGATACTTATATTTTATAGAAGATAACCAACTGTGTGAAGAACTTCCACGATCCTCCTAGCCTTATACCACGCTGCTCATAACTCTCAGCAGTGGTTCACCCCTGATATGGTACTAAAATCCACTCGGGTAAAGGGGATTTCTAACCAGGTTGATGGAAGCACAGAGAACAGGAAGGATTTTGTCCCAGAAGCCAACTCAAACTACTAACCTACAATCTCTCATTCCACACATGCATGTCCCACCCCGGGAAGTGTGCCCCTTCTCTACTCAACAGTCCTTTGGATGCCCCACTTCCCTTCCAGGGCTTCAGCAACAAGTTGGAAAAGAAGTCTCAGAGCATTGTAGTTGCAGTTGGGCTCCCTCAAGAAATCAATTTCCCAACAATTCTCTCACCTGGAGAGAGTTTCTCACGGGACTGACAACCCTCCTCTTCAATACCATGAGCCTGACAACCCGCTCTTCAATCCCACGGGCCTAACAACCCGTTTCTTCAGTTTAGTGCTTAAGTCAACCAGTTACAGGGAATGGTGAATATAGCAGCAGCGTTCAGTTAAGTCACAAGTGATGATAGCAACAACATTTAGGGCATGGAACACATGATGGCAGCAATGGCGCTTAGGTGAGGAACAGTACGGCTTGGGTAAGGTACAAGTGTGATACTCATGACAGAGAGGTACCATGTACAGCTACAGAAGTGCGTGCAAGAGCGTGAGGCCAAAATGCTAGAGTGAATGGAAAATGGCTTGTGAGTGCAAAATCATGAATGTGTTGCTGAATGGGCAAAATGGGAAAATTTACTAATTTTCCCCACATATATATGCATGTGCCCTTGATGACACATGGCTCTCAAGGATATCATTTCTCTCCACTTGGGATTCATTCTCTTTCCCATAAGAACTTAGGATAAACTAATTATCCTCACCATAGGCTTTAGGAATAATATTACAATATTCCCTTGGAGATAAGCCCTCTAGCTTAGCCCCTTTCCTAGGATCTTAGCCTTCCCTATCCCTTCCTAGTGGATTTTAGTCCCCCATACTATTTTATCGTGGTTGGTTTACACGCAGTGATGTATTAATTATATGAGTGTTTACATATACAAAAATAGGCTCACTGGCCTTAAACATCTAGACTCCCCAGCCTAATCATCACATAAGTCTCTTGACTTATAATAACCTGGCTCACCATCCTATAAAACATATTTATAATTTCAAATGGGGATGGATCTTAGGGTATTACATTCCCCTCCCCTTATTTATGTATTTTCCTCGGTGCAATATATATATATATATATATATATATATCACCAAAATTTTCAAAAATCTTCAAAAAGATGCGGGTATTATGCCTGCATAGTATCCTCGTGCTCCCAAGTTGCATCCTTAGGACCGCACCAATTCCATTGGACCTTTACTAGCTCTATGGATCGATTTCAGAGCTGCTTTGTCTTTCTGTCCAATATGCACACCAGATGCAATTGAAAAGCACCTTCTTGCTCCACCTGAATCACATTCCAATCAATAACATGATTAGTATTAGGTATATACTTTTTTAGAGATGATACATGGAATACATTATGAATAGACATTGATGCAGGTAATGCAATCATATAAGCTACAGGCCCAATCCTTTCTAGGATTTCAAACAGCCCACAATAACGAGTTGTCAACTTTGAACAATTTCCCAACTTCAAGGGACTTCTACTAGCCTTCACTTTCAAGAATACATGGTCACCCACTTTAAATTCCTTGTGAATTATGCCCTTATCTGCATGTATTTTCTGCCCATGTTGAGCAACCTTTAAATTATGATTTATATTCAACATCTTCTCTTCCATTTCCCTGAGTAATTCTGGTCCAACTACTGCTCTATATGTTGGGTTGTCCCAGCTTACATGTGTTGCACTTTCTACCATATAGTTCCTCAAATGGGATCATCTTTAGAGATGTTTGTTATAAGTAAACTCTACCAAATGTAGGTAGTCTTCCCATTTTTATGGTTTATCCATCACGTATATCCTCAACATATCCTCAACCACTTGATTCACCCTCTCTGTTTTCCCATCAGATTTTGGATAATAAGTTGTGCTAAAATTCAAATTCTTTCCAAATCCTTTAAATAAGCCCTTCCAGAAATTTGGGGTAAACTTTGGATCTCTGTTAGACACAATTGTCTTGGGTATACCATGCAATCGAGCAATTTCCCTCATATAAATATCATCAATGTTGGTTTCCTTGTGAGTGAGCTTCAGTGAAATGAAATGGGCAGCTTTGGTAAGCTTGTCCACCACTACCATGATATAATNNTATAATCATGTTGCCTTCTTGTTCTAGGAAGTTTGGTGATGAATTCCATTATTACCACTTCCCATTTCCACTCAGGGATGGGTAATGGTTGCAACAACCTAGTTGGGTGTCTATGCTCATCCTTGACCTTTTGACATTCCAAACATTTTTCAATGTACTCAACAACTTCTTTCTTCATGCTTGTCCAATAATATTGGCTCTTGATAGCTGCAATAGTTTTCTGATACTCTGGGTGTAAATTCTAACCTTGTACAATATCTACTGCAAACAGATATGTGTGTTTCACTTTCTGCTATGTAGTTCCTCAAATGGGCTCATCTTTAGAGATGTTTGGTACCCATTGTTATAAGTAAACTCTACCAAATGTAGGTAGTCATCCCATTTTTATGGTTTATCCATCACGTATATCCTCAACATATCCTCAACCACTTGATTCACCCTCTCTGTTTTCCCATCAGATTCTAGATAATAAGTTGTGCTAAAATTCAAATTCTTTCCAAATCCTTCAAATAAGCCCTTCCAGAAATTTGGGGTAAACTTTGGATCTCTGTCAGACACAATTGTCTTGGGTAAACCATGCAATTGAGCAATTTCCCTCATATAAATATCATCAACGTTGGTTTCCTTGTGAGTGAGCTTCACTGGAATGAAATGGGCAGCTTTGGTAAGCTTGTCCACCACTACCATGATATAATCATGTTGCCTTCTTGTTCTAGGAAGTTTGGTGATGAATTCCATTGTCACCACTTCCCATTTTCACTCGGGGATGGGTAATGGCTGCAACAACCCAACTGGGTGTCTATGCTCAGCCTTGACCTTTTGACATTCCAAACATTTTGCAATGTACTCAACAACTTCTTTCTTCATGCTTGGCCAATAATATTGTCTCTTGATAGCTCCAATAGTTTTCTGATACTCTGGGTGTAAATTCTAACCTTGTACAATATCTACTGCAAATAGATATTCAGAAAAGAACAGAAAAGATACAATGGCAAATAAAAACATTACACAGATATTTTTCCACTGGAAACCCAAACCGGGAAAACCAGCATATTCTATATTATTCATTGTGATACATTGTTTACAATACAATATACATATAGGAGCCAACGGCATCCAAAACCCTAACCCAATGACCTAGATTAGTCTAAAACCCAAATTCCTTAACCGAAAATAGAAAACCATCGGCAAAAACCCTATGTCGAAAAAACCACCTAAATACATGACACGTTTCTCGAGGCAGGTGTACATTTCCCGAGGTAGAAAAAAAATTTGCAGGGGCGCTGCCCCCGGCCCCCAATGTGGGGGGATCCACCACCCTGCACCCCTCGAGGGGGAGCCTAGTGGCCCCCCCTCTAACCCCTCTGCACGCTTGGTGCATACTCTCAAACACTACTACTCATGCAAAGAATATAACACATACCTGACATTCTCCCACTTGTTGTTTTCTTTGCATACAGGGGGTTACAGGGTTACATAGTCAACAATCCAGGGAAACAATGCCCATGGATCCTCTACACCAAGAGAACTTCTCAGTGCTCACAG